>CATIWO010039849.1:0-15544 GCA_949673435.1 Macaranga tanarius
CAAATTGTGTGTTTTCTTAATTAATTACAACTTATTTCCTCATAGCTAAAACTACTATAGTTACATTCATTTTTCCACAGCACTTAAGGAGACATATATATAGTTAGAGATGATTTAATCAACTAATTGTTAATTTAAAAACATTAAATTGTTGTTAAACCCAACTCTGTTCTTCAATAACACCATAAAAAGTGTTGTAATTAAAAAGTGCTAATGATCTAAAAGCTATCAAGATCACCCAAAAAAAAAAGCTATCAAGAATTTTAGATTGTTATTATATCATACACATCCCCCCCAAATAAGTTATTTATGTTGAAAATCTATGATGCACAGACACTTCAATTAGTAGGCGTTTCTCCATGTTCGTGTCCATGTTTCTCCGTATCCGATACTTCCTAAACACTCTAATTATAAAGAAGACACTTCAATTAGAAGTCGTTGCCCCGTTTCCGTGTTCGTGCTGCATAGTTGAAAATAAATAAACATGTGCATGTGTTTTTCACTCATTTGATCATTGCATTTATATTAGTTTCAATAGATATAAGCATGTGCATGTGTGCAACATTCATAAACATATTATAAAATTAGAGTTCATTTGATGTGTCTGAAGGTTGAGTTGTTTAACGTAAGAGGACTCTAGCAAAGATGGCAAGAATCATATGCATTAAATGGGAACAAACCAGACCATGAAATAACAGTGTTCACAAGAGTGAGTGCATGCAACTCCTTACTTCGTTTCATGCATTTGCTAGACAGGCTCAAAATTTTTACTGGTAGTTTAATTTCTTCATAAATTTAAGAAAATTATGCTCGTAAAGATGAAGCTATTGGTGAAAAGTTTAGTAAATATTAAAGCCATTTGATTTTGTAACATGCAGGTTCCTGCCATGTATATTCGCTTGATTCAAAGACTAGACGGAGATGCTGTGGGTGCAATTGCTGTGCTAGAGGCAGCAACAGCAGCAAAGGGAAGGGGTGAGGACTGAGGAACAGTCAAAGCCCACTCTAAGCTTAGAAGAACTCCGAGACTGGGCCGAAGACAAACTTCCACCATACAAGGTATTGCAATACATGTAAAGCATGCATATATATCTTTTGTCCATGGTTGTGTTGGTCCATAAATATTGATTGCATTTTAATTTTTTCCCAGCCTCCTACTCGATTGTTCTTGTGGGACTTGGTGCCTCGTAATGCTATGAGAAAGGTATATTGATTAATTACACTTTTTTTAAAACATAATTAATTACAC
Organism: Macaranga tanarius; assembly: GCA_949673435.1. NCBI lineage: Eukaryota > Viridiplantae > Streptophyta > Magnoliopsida > Malpighiales > Euphorbiaceae > Macaranga > Macaranga tanarius. The sequence goes on from CATIWO010039849.1 coordinate 1,250, forward strand.
TTTATCACCTCCTAGTTTTGCAGGGACATTACACCAATTTGCATACATACTCTGTAACTCTAAACTTTTCATAGAATAAACGTACTGGTGACCATGTACAATTAACAACCTTTCCATGCATGTCAATTTCAGGTAAACAAGAAAGCTCAAAAATGTCTTGGCTGCCGAACCGTAAATGTGTTTATAATTGCGCACGTAAATTATTTTATATTTTCATTTTTCTGTTTTTTTTTTTTGCTATTTCTAATGAATATTAACTTTTTCATTCCCCAAATTAAAAATTTAAAACAGCAAAGAACATTTGTTTGTTTAATGTTGTGGCAAATTTATTGAAATAAAAAAGAAACAACAACAACATCATAAGTTGATATATACATGAAAATTAATAATTCATGGAATGTCTATAACTATATATAGTTTAGCCTGATCTACTAGCTAATGTTGTTTAATTTCTTTGTTGTTGGTCCAAGTTGTTGAATCCACGGCACTATAATATTGTCTGCACAATATATATGAATGAACTATAGAGCTTTTTTCGAGAATTGATCAAGATATTTTTCTCTTATAAGCCCTGCCCCTACAACAAGGCTTAGTGATCTATAATTAATGACTTTTAAGATGTGAGGGTTACTTAGTGATCTCACCATCGACCTATGAGACTGTAATCTTGCAGAATTATAAATTAAAATAAGTTTAAAACACTAACCTCTTGATGATTTCACAAAAAATTGATTAAAACTTTAATGTCAAGCCAAATGCAAACTATTAAAATTTGTACTATACTTTTCACCACCCAATCTACTTCTTTTGTTTCAATAATATGCAGAGAATATATTTATTTTTGTAGAAAGATATCAATTGTATTAACTTCTATATTCATCATAAAATGATATGTATTTATACAAGTTATATTCCAAGGGTTGTAACTCTTCCAAGAGTTATAATTCTATTTAATTAACTTTATATTATAATAAACTATAATATAAACAAATAGAATATAAATAGAATATTCAATCGGTTCGGTTCAACCCGTCATTGACGAACCCGACCCGAATTCCAACATCTCCCACTCGCACATGACGGGTATGACCCTCATTGCGAAAACCTCTGCAATTTAAAAACAATACTTTCATATTAGTAAACGGGTCGTGCGACCTAGCGAGCAAACCTGCACTTTGGGAGTTTATAACTATGCATCTGTTAGGAATAACGTAGTTGCTCAATCCTAAAATATATTATAATTAGATAATCATTCTCGTTGTACTCTAGACTTGTCTCTTGAGTTGCATTAACATCTTTAATCCCTCAAAAATAAAGTATACCAAACTTTAGAACAACACATAGTATTCATGATCAAGTCCTACTTCTTAAAAGTGACGAGATCAGCCGACCAATAAATACTTTAGACAAAGTCTTCCTTTTCCACTCGATATTCTACAATTCACATATAGCTGCTTTTCTAGTCATATCCCACAGATCGAATCATCCATGACCATAGGTAAACATGCTAAGTTAGCAAACACCATATATAAATCACAAAATAACAGCAAAAAGTATAAGGGTACTTATTTGAGGTAATTATTAACCTTATAGTCTCACACAGTGGAGAAGTAGGGATTCATTCTCCCACTACTATTTTGGTCGAACAAGCACACATGGTAGGAATCATGTGCTACAGTATTATCCTTTTAATGTCCAAAAAATACTGTACAGATCTTAGTTCAGTCATTATCTAACAACTAATCTGAATTCTCAAAGTTCTCACGTATAGCAGGTTAAAACTGAGAACTCACATCTGGCTATCACAAGATATTTAGAAGGGGCAATCCAAATCGGTTGTTATCATATTTACAACCTTATCTCATCTCTTATAAGGCGACATACCTAACATTTTGTCTCATCTCTACTCGCTATCTCAGCAATAGAGGCGATTGCTTGTGTGAGAAAGCCAATCTAAAACCTGCGTGACATCTTGTTGTCAAACTTTAAGCTCATGCATAATCTTGATGTGTATATATTTAGAATATAAAATTAAACAAATTCAGGAAAAACATAACAATCACTTGCATTAATTGTATAGTACATAATTTTGACAATAACCAAAAAAAAATATATTCTAAATTTTACGCAATCCAAGAGCATTTACATGAGCAAGAAACACATCTCTTGGAATAGGCTTTGTAAGAGGATCAGCCACCATATGATGCATAGAAATATACTGTACAGGTATCTCTCGTCAAGAAATGATATGATGCGTAGAAATGTACTGTACAGATATCTCTCGTCAAGAAATGATATCTCTAATGTAGTTGTACCTTGTATCAATGTGTTTGGTTTTACTATGAAATTTAGGATCTTTTGAAAAACCTATTGCTGCTTGATTATCACAATAAACTGTAACAGCATTATTATCATTTTGAATACCCAAACTCATAAAGAATCTTCTTAACCAAACAGCTTCTTGCACAGCAGGTGAACATGCAATAAATTCAGCTTCCATAATCAATAGAGCTATATAAGTCTGCTTCTTACTACTCCAAGAAATAGCGCCTTTATTAAATAAGAAGGTATATCCTGAAGTAGACTTGCGTTGATCAAGATCTCCTCCCCAATCAGCGTCAGAATAACCAATTAGACGCAAGTTTGATCCTTGATAACATAAACAATAGTCCATAGTCCCTTTAAGATATCTTAATATCCTTTTCACAGCTTTCTAATATTCTCTTTCAGGATTTGATTGATACCGACTAACTAGGCTAACAGCAAAACATATATCCGGGCGAGTGCACAACATAGCATACATAAGACTTCCGACAGCACTAAAATATGGTACAGTGGATATTTCTCTTTGTTCTTGTGGACTTTTAGGGTACATATTAAGACTTAAAGTCTCTCCTTTTGACACAGGAGTATCCACAGGCTTGCAACTACTCATATGAAAACGTTCAAGAATCTTTTTTATATAATTTTCTTGTGACAAAGTCAAAAGCTTCTTAGATTAATCTCTTTTAATTTTAACTCCCAAAATGTAGTCTGCCTTACCCATATCTTTCATATCAAAATTTGTAGACAACTAACTTTTGATAGTCAACAAAAATTCCTTGTCATTCGTAACTATTAAAATATCATCAACATAAAGAGATAGAATTGCAAAATTATCATCAAATCTTTTAACATAAACACAGTGATCTTCCTCTATCATTTTGAAATCATAAGTTAAAATATTTTTATGAAAACGAAGATACCACTGTCTGGATGATTGTTTAAGGCTATATATGGATCTATTGAGCTTACAAACTTTATGCTCTTGGCCTTTAACCACGAAACCTACAGGTTGTTCCATATAGATTTCTTCTTCTAGCTCTCTATTAAGAAAAGCCATTTTAACATCCATTTGATGCAGTTCTAAATCCATATGAGCTACGATAACAAGAATTAAGCGAATTGAGGTAAACCTGACTACAGGTGAAAAAGTTTCCTCATAGTCTATACCCTCTTGTTGAGTATAAACTTTCACCACCAGATAAGCTTTATATCTATCAATGGAACCATCCACCTTTTCTTTAAGTTTGAGAATCCATTTATTCCCAATTGTCTTACGCCCCGGCGGTAAATCAACCAAGGTCCAAACTTGATTTACTTTCAAAGATTCTATTTTATCTTCCAATGCAACTTTCCATTTTTCTTTAGCAGGACATTCAAGTGCCTCTTTAACGGTTCTAGATTCCTAATCATCATAGGGAGTAACAATGTATGCCTCATTTTCAATTGCAAAACGTCTTTTAGGAATTATAGGATGTGTACTTCTTCTTAATTGAGGATTATTATTATTTTCACCAATCGAAATTGCATTTACAACTTCATCTCTCCCACTCAATTGAGATGGTGGAAGTAAATTCTGTGAATTCTCTTCATTAAGAACAGGCTCTCACTCAATTGGATAAGCCTCTTATTCTTTTTCCATCTCATATAGATGAGAACTTTTGTCAATATTACCCTTTTTAGGGAAATTATTTTTAAGAAAAATGACATCACATGACTCAATTTCAGTTACCCTTCCATCAGAATCCTCACCTATACAAATATATCCTTTTGAGTTCTCAGAATATCTTATAAAGATACATTTCTTCCCTCGTGGTCCTAACTTGCCAAATTTATGGGAAGCATCATGAACATATACTACGGATCCCCAAGGATGCAGATCTTTTAAATTTGGCTTTCTTCCTAACCATAACTTATAAGGAGTAGAGGAGACTGACTTGGAAGGTACACGGTTAAGAACAAAAGTTACGGTCAATAAAGTATCTCCCCAATATTGAATTAGAAGATTGGCTTGTGCCATCATTAACCTAACCATTTCAAGCAAGGTTCTATTTCTACGCTCGGCAACACCATTTTGTTACGGAGTTCTGGGAGTTGTTAATCGCCTTACAATACCTTTTTCTTCATATAATTTCTTAAATTATTCATATAGATACTCCTGTCCTCGATCAGTTCTTAATGCTTTTACTTTCTTATCTAATTGATTCTCAACTTCATTTAAAAATTTTATAAAACAATCTAATGCTTCATATTTATGAGATATCAAGTGGACATAACCAAATCGAGTGTAGTCATCTATAAAGGTAATAAAATATAAAGCACCATGTCTTGTTTTAACACTCATTAGTCCACAGATGTCTGAATGAACAAGTTGTAAAGGATACTCAGCTTTAGTGCCTTTACCAAAAGGTTTTTGACTTACTTTGCCTTGTAAACAATGTTCACAAGTAGGAAATATAAATTTCGTGTTTGATCCTAAAAGACCACCACGAGCAAGTCTATTCATTCTATCTTGTTCAATATGCCCTAATCGAGCATACCACAAACTAGCATCCATATTATCATTGCTAGACTCAGTAAGTAAAGAAAAATAAACATTATTATTACTATTATAATGTGTATCTAAAACCATAAATCCATCAAAAATATGTCCACAACCATAAAATATAGTTCTATCAGCAATTCTTACATAATTATCATTAAAATATAAATTATATCCTAGTCTTAAAAGAATAAGTACAGAGACCAAATTTCGTCGAATCTTTGGAGCATAAAGAACATCATGTAGGTATAGAATTCAACCACCTTGCAAATCCAATTTGCATGTTCCGATTCCTTTTACTTCAGCTTTATCATTTGTACCCACATAAAGATATTTGGTTCCATTTGAAATTCGACAAAAATCCACAAAGGCAATTCTATCTTTAGCTACGTGGTCCGTTGCCCCTGAGTCTACAATCCATAAAGGAGCGGATTCAGTACGTAAAACTGTACTAGAAATATGAATTTCTGAAACATAATGATAAGAAGGCAATAAGGACAATACCTTTTTAGGCTCAGTGCATTCACGAGCAAAATGACCCACATTACCACAATTGTAACAAGTCATTTTTGTCTTGTCCTTCTTTCCATTTCATTTCTTTGGACGCTTGTGTGAGTTCTTGCCTTGCTTTGGTCCCTTATTAATCTTTACCGCCTTATTGGCTTTCCATTTGCCAAAAATTCTTTTCCATTTAAAATCAGAAATATTGTTGGAACTTGATGCAGCTACATATACTTGTGCATCAGGTTTAACCGCCTCAAGTTCCAAATGGCGAGCAATGTCAGCAAAAGTCTTAATATTCTCATTATGAGTCATATTAACTTTCATATGCTCCCAACTTGCAGGTAAAGATCGAATCACGGCTTGAACTTGTTGCTCTTCAGTGAGGTTATGTCCAACGGATTTTAATTCCACTATCATATTTGACATGTCCCTCAAATATTGTTTCATAGTCTTATTTGGAACTTTCTTATAGGTGTCAAATTTGATAGTCAACTGCCTAAGTCTGGAGACAGAAATTCCTCCAAAATTTTCCTTTAGAGAAAGCCATATAGTATGAGCAGTTGGAAAATGCTGATGTGCAAAAACTAAATCATCGCTCATAGAACTTATTAAAATTACTTTGGCAGTAAAATCCTTTTTCTTCCAAGAATTATACGCGGCCATATCACGCGTATATTGTTCACTATTCCCCTCACTAGCTTGAAGCTCATTCATGACATTAGTAATAGCCTCTAGAGCATCTTGTTCCTCCAGGACATATTGCATTTTAAGATGCCAAATGTTATAATTATCACCATTTAGCTTCTCACCCTTATTTAACTCAGCAATAATATTTTTTTGTTGCCATAGTTAATCACAAACTACATAAAAATGCAAGTGATAATATTATGTTAATATACATATCACAATTTGTTACAATTTCAATATTAAATTATAAAAGTAAATACTGTAAGATGAGAAAGTTTACTATGTTCCCAATCATCATCTATATCAAAATATAAAAAATTTTATAACTTAACATAATTGCATCAAATTAAATTCTAAATTGAATTCTACCAATTTAGAATACCCATTATACAAAATTATAAAAAACATAATAATGAAAATATAACATAATATAATCATTAACATAAAATAATTTTCATAACAATTGTTCAATACAACATAATTATATATAAATATGAAAATAAATACAACCTAATAATATTTAAAACAAACTCTATAGGGAATGGTATATTCAACATTTGTTCTATTCAATACGTTGGAGATAATCTTCTTGTGCCAAGGATAACTCATGATGGGAAATCAAGATGTTTTAAGGTTAGGATTTTTACTAAGAACAGAAGACTTTCTCAAATTCTTCCATATATAATATTCCAAAAATAAATAAACTAGATTAATTTAATTTCTAGTTTTTCCATGTAGAAAATTCTTATCATCATTAACCAGAGACCTCAAATTATTATTATTCTCGATCATCCAAAAAATTTCGAGAATATTTTGAAAATTAGTAGGAAGTGTATTATATAAAGCTTTGTACTTAGCTTCCTCACTCATAATGTGACCTTTTGAATGAATTTTCTTAAGTTTTTCATTCACTTCTTTAACATGGTCAATTATGGTATTCTTAGGATCCATTCTATATTGTACGAGTTCATATAATAATGGCCTTATCTTATAAGCCTTTGCTCTTCTTATCAAATAGGCTGGAGTTCTTAACTCGTATTTAAGAAGAGAAATACTTCTATTTCCCCATCGCCGCCTATAAGCTTTAAGTCGCAATGATCACCTCAAACGAGACATTGTCCTTTAAAAAAATAAAAAAAAATATAAGAGCATGAACTCAAACTCATACAAATCATAAAATAATACTAAACAATTCACTACCATTAATTCACATAAAATATAATAAAAAAAAGAGGAATAATTCAACTTAAAAAAAATTTCACAAATAATACACATAGGGGTTCTCCTTAATTTTAGAAAATTTTCAAGACCGGAATCATAATTTTTGGATATACATGCAATTTATTGTGAATTTTTCAATAAAAATTCAATTAAAAATTTTATTTTAATTACTAAAATAACTTTAAAAATTAATTTTCATACTTCCAAAAATTAATTTTTCTACCACTGGACCTCAACTCCATCAATTATAAATATTAAAAAATTACTAATATTTATTCAGAATTTTTTCTTAATCAAAATAATTTTATTTTGAATTTTCTTTTACTCAATAATAAAATTAGAAAATAAATAATTTAAATATCGGAAAAATAATTTTAATATATAGAAAAATTCTACAAAAAAATATGGAGTCCAGTGGTGGTAGCGGTGTCAAAAACCGCCTCCGATATTGTCTGCACGCACCCACACGTACCGCCAACACGTGTGGAATTTGTTTTGGTTGTTGCAAACAGCAGCCAGTCGCTCCCCACTCACGCGCTGCCTTGGACTTGAATACAGTATGCAAGTTCAAAAACTTTTGCCATCATTATGGTTATACCCACTGTAGGTGGCGGGGTCCAACGCGTGTCCAAGTGTTTGGCAACCACGGCACTGTGCGGGCTCAGAGCCTGCTAGGAGTACAACTTAGGCCTTTTGACGGGCTTTGGTTGGAGTATGGAGTCACCACCCGGGTGAAATCCGGGAACACTTTTACAGCAACTGGATCCCACGGAGGGAGCCCAGTAGCCGTCCTCAGATATTGGGTCTGGAAACTGGGTATGGGCTTTTAGCGGCCCACCCGACCTTGCGATCGGCCTCCGTTTATTGTTTCATATTTTATTAATTTTGATTATTTAATTATTCCTTAACTACATGCAAATGGCTGTTTAATCCAAATGATTTCTAAATTTTACGGTTTAGTCCAAGTTCGATTATTAAGTCCATTTTCATACAATTGGGTCCTTGATTTATTACATCCATGCATTCACATCCACAATAAAATACACATATTGTAACAAAAATAATTAAAAGCGCACACAAAGAAATGAATTACATCCTATTTTACATACAAATAAAATAAATCGCAACTTAAATAAATAAAATAGCCCATAGATTATCTAATATTTGGACCTGCAACATAAATTATGAATTAAAAATAAACATCCTACAAAAGAGTAAAGTTAGCGCGAAATAAAATAAACAATTAATAATAAATTCCAACTTAATTAACTACACAAAAATTAAGTCTAAAAATTAATTAAAAATATCAAATAGAGAATAAATAAATAAACAAACAAATTAATTAAGTGGATAAATAAATAAAGTAAAGACAAATAAAATATTAAAATACCAAATAAAATTAAAAAGTAATAAAATAAAGTAAAACAGTAAAAGACTAAAATAAAATAAAATAAAAAATAGAAAAAATAATTAAAAAAATAAAAGGGGCAACGTGCATGGCATGGCAACAGTGTCATGCACGTTGCCAATAATAATAATAATAATAATTAACAAAAAATAAAGTAAAAGCAAATAAAGATAAAATACTAAATAAACTAAAGAAATATTAACGAAATAAAATAAAAATATAGATTATATATTGTATATATATAAAAGTGGACAAATGAATAGTGCCATGCAAATTTTTGTTCAAAGTTACTGCTCATCGAATAATTATCCTGGTGTCCATTTCCGAAACCAACAGCGACAGCAAATTCTACGTAATTTTTTGATTCTCATGTGATATTTTGTTTTCTAAAATACCGTCGTTTTTCGAGTTTAATGGTTGATGGGCCATCGGCCCATCAACCAAAACAAATAAAATTCAAATTGCGGTGGCGGCGTCTTTAAGCAAGGATGCTGCTGCCTCCATGTGCGGGGGCGGCTGCCTCCATGTGCGGGGGCGCCGCCTCCGCGTGCGGGGGTGTCGCCTCCGCGTGCGGGGGTGTCACCTCCGCTTGCAAGGGCGCACGCCTCTACTTAGAGGCGCCGCCCTCTGGTTTTTTGCATAAATTTATTTTCGTGAAATTCAAGCTATAAACGCACCGAATTTTTAATAAACGATATACTAGAGTCTCAAATTAACACAGAAGAACACAATAAAATACACTACAAATAAAAAACAATAATTATCAAAAAAATATAAAAAAAACATAGTATAAAAAAGGGAAGAAAATTTTACTGAATTTTGCAGGAAATAATTTGGTCCTCAGACTGATTATAAAACGCCCTTCTTGCTTTTGGAACCCAGAATTCAGGCCCTTTGATTCTGTTTTTTTTTGTTTCTCTCTTTTTCTTCTCTGCCTTCAGCCAACGTGCACAAAGCTTTTTTTTCTTTTCTTTTTTCTTCTGCCCAGCCAACCTCCTCCCAAAACCTCAAGCTCTCTCTCTTTATCCCTTTTTTTCTTCCTTCAATCACTCCTATGTCTCCTCCCATTTCTACAGCTGTCTGTTTCTTTTGTCAAAAGTGACAGACGGTGGTTGAGAAAAATTATGCAGCTTTCTTCTACAGAGGCGCACGTCTCCGCGGAGGGGAGGCGTGCGCCGCACCGTAGCGGCGGTGCCTCCGTGTGGGGAGGCAGCGCCCTCGAGATGGGAGGCGGCGCCATCTCGGCCTTCGGGTGAGTTGAGCTATTTTTAGGCTCAGTTCATTAGGTTCGGTCCATTAGGCTCGGTTCATTAGGTTTGGGTTATATTTTTGGGTTCCTCACAAATGGGCCTGAACCGGATTCCTTGGCAAGTTGGGCTTACCTATCATTTTTTATCATTGGGCTTTTCTTGACGGGCCGGCTAAAGTATGTGTCCACAGTTTGCCCCCTTGATTTTTGAAAAAACTATTTAAATACAATTTTAAATTTGGTTTTTCAAAAATCAATATGCATATAACAAATGCCAAAAGGATATTCTTCGATCATGCCATTCAATTTCTGTACCGTCAGCCTCGGGGTACAACCCGAGAGGTTCAATCGTTCATTGCCATCTGCCTTGATGTTCTGAATCAAGAGGCTTTAATTCTCGTACTGTCAGCCTCGGGGTACAACCCGAAAGGTTCCATTGTTCATTATCGTCTGCCTTGATGTTCCAAATCAAGAGGCTATAATTCTAATACTGTCATCCTCGAGGTACAACTCGAGAGGTTTAACTTTATCATCGTCATCCTTGATGTTCAAAATCAAGAGGCTTTGATTTTTCCTGTGCCGTCATCCTCGGGGTACAACTTGAGAGGCTCAAATTTCGATGCTTCACATCCTGATTTAGTGCAATCTGTAAATTCTTTGATAACATAATCTAATTTCAAAATGTTAGCTAACATTCAAAACTTATCAAAAAGTAATTCAAGCCGTCAACCTTGATGTACAAATCAAGAGGTTTTTGAAAACAGTGATTATCTTTCCAAGATAAAAAACTTTATAACCACTTCGGGTGCTAAACAAAAATGAATGTAAATAAATGAGTTGAGTCATATAGTCACTTCGGGCATCAGGCAATAAACAAATAAAATAAGTCATGTAGTCACTTCGGGCATTAAAGGAAAGCAGAAGGAAGGCAAAAAATAAAATAAAACAAGCCATATTGCCACATTGGTTGTCAGGCAGAAAATAAATGAGAAGAGCCATATAGACACTTCGGGCATCAGGCAAAAATGAGTGAAAGAGTCATATACCCACTTCGGGCGTAAGGTAGAATGAAATGAAACGAGCCATATAACCGCTTCGGGTATCAAGCAAGAAACATTTAAAACAAGCTGTATAGCTACTTCGAGCGTAAGGCAAAATGAAATGAAATGAGCCGTATAACCCCTTCGAGTGTTAGGCAAAAATAAATGAAATAAGTTGTATAGCCACTTTGGGCATCATGTAGAAAACAGACCAAACGAGCCATGTAGCCACTTCAGGCGTTAGGCTAAAAGCATTTAAAATGAGCCATGTAGCCACTTAGGGCGTTAGGTGGGAACATAAGAAAAGAACCGTATAGCTGCTTCGGGCATCAGGCAAAGGTAGATGAAATGAGTCGTATAACCGCTTCAGGTGTCAGGCGAGAAATATTTAAAACGAGCCGTATAGCCAATCCAGGCATCAGAAAAATTCAACAAAGATGAGCCATATAGCCACTTTGAGCATCATGCGAAAACAAATGAGAAAAGCCGTATAGCCGATTCGGGCGTCAGGTGAAAAATAATTTTTAAAAGAATTTTATAAAGTGGTTGTCAACGAACAACTGAGCTAGTGCATGTATGATTGTAATACTCAAAGAAACTTATGAAAATAATTTTAACAAACACAACTTCATGTGATGCATGTATGCATGAGATTTACAAGCAAGTTTTACAAAACAAGTGACTAGTCAAACGTCTTTTCCATTTAGAACTCATCTTGAGAAATTAGTTTCCTCTTCTATCATCGAATCCATATTTGCAAATTGAGTCCTTCACATATTACCATCGAGACCAGTATTGTTAGAAATAAAGATCGAGACCCTCTATGGTTAGACCAAAATAATGATATAACAAATGTCTCTTGGCTTGATTGTGGTCTAAGACTGCATGATTATTGTAAGACTGTCATGAGTATGCTTGATGTGAAAGAGACACTCCATCTGCCCCTTAGTAATATTCTGCTATTCTCAAAAGCTCACATGATTGCCCCCGGCTTGAAATTACAACCAATTTTTTTTATATTCCCTTTTTTGCCTAGGTCGTCCTCTTTCTGAGGGTTTTCGAACCTAGCTGGGTCTTTTTATTTTTCACCATTTTTTATCTTCCCTCTTTTGCCTAGATTGCTCTCTTTCTGGGAGTTTTCAATCTAGCTGGGTGGTTGCAAAATCACGCTGATGATTAACCATTGTTGGTCTACCTGACTGCCTGACATCCATATTATTGTGATGTGATCACTATTCACTACTAACTTGATACTCATGCGACTGACTGTTTGATGTCTGTGTTGCTGACTCATAAAAGTCATGTCTGACACTTCGTGTGCTAATATCATATCAATCATGCTTATTTTATATGATCACTCATTCGTTACCACTGTGCACATTATATTATGCTTGTTATTGACCAGCCTCTTGCAGGTTTTCTAATCAACTATTTTTTCAGCCCACAATAATTTCAGAAGGTTGGCAAAGATAGGTGTTATAAGGGAATTTTGATTTTGGTTTAAGCAAAGATGTAGAATTTTTAATAGTCGCATATGGATTGACTTTCTCAAAGATAGGTGTGGCGTTCAACAGGAATTTTTCTTTCTTTACTTCTCCTCCTTCTCCTTGTTTCTCTTTTCGCTTTTCTTTCTTTCTTTTCATGATTTTTTTTCATTTTCTTTCTTTTCATCATTTTTTATTTGAAGAGGGTCAATGTAAAGGAGAGGCAAGAAGGTTTGATGGCCAAAAAGAAATTGAAAGTCGATCCTGACATTTAGTAATTTATTTGATGTTTTTTTTTCTTTTTTTTTTAGTTTATCTCTCTCTCATTTAAGCATAAAATAGTGTGCACAGTTATAAAAATTCATCATCATATAAAACGTACAATGTGACATTCATTAACATAAAAAGACAGACAGCTTGCAGCAAATATTATTCTAATTTATTATAACCATATGAGACAGTCATTCATGAATGTCCAACTTTATGTCACCCTCAACTTGCACACCAAAGAGGTACAGTTCTTCAAAGTTCCTTATGCCTATGTTCTTCAACTTATCAGCGATAAGTGGAATGTAAGCTTCTGCAACTATGAGCAATTGATCTGATTCTGTAGGCTTATGCTTCATTTGAACCAATTTTCCTCTCCATCTATTTAGGAAGTCGATGAAGGGCTCATCAGGCTCCTGCCTTGTATTCTGTAATTATTGAAGGGAGACTTCAAACTGAGAATTAAACCCATACTGTTTCATGAAAGCTGAACATAGCTCCCTCCAATCTTGTTGAACATGTACATCTAGTGTGTAGTACCACTCAACAGCAGCTCCTGTTAATGACATCGAAAACTGCTTAAGGATTTGTGTTTTGGTTAGTCCGGTGGGCTTAATGAAAGTGATATATTGTCAGAGATGCAGGTGAGGATCATTTGTCTCATCATACTTCTTAATATCAGGAAACCTGTATTTTGGAGGCAGCGGTTCATCCTCTTTCAGATCTAGGTCGATGTAGCCATGGTTGAGCCCAAGCTCCTTCATTGCATCTTGCAATTGGTTCATCTGTCTTTTCATATCTTTCTCCCATTCGGGTTCAGCTGAGCCCTCTGCTACTTTCTGTTTTCCTTTGTGTGGTTCACCAACTGTGGTGCTAGTTTTAGAGTTTTCTTTATCCATAGGTCTCTTTCTGAACATCTTAGCAATCTCATCTCTACATATTTTTCGCACCTCATCCTTGACCTCTTTCAGAATTTCTTGCCTGAGGGATTCTAGATCAGAATTGGAGAGCCTTGACATTCTATTTTTTGTGATATGGTCTCAATTTACTAAGTGGATTCTTGATATTAGTGGACCGAATCTCCCTTGACTTACTTCCGAATAGAAGAGACTTTCGACTGTAAATAAATGAATTTTAAAAATAAAAATGACTGACGTACATGCATGAAATGCAAATTATTTTTTAAAATTATTTTTAAAATTTTTTTTTATTTTATTTTTATTTTTTGAATTTTTTTTTGCAAAGAGTTTACAAAACAAATACACAAATAACAAACACACACAAATCTTAATAATGCAGCCTTCCAACCTTATTCCTCCCACACACGTATTCAATGGCGAGTTCCTTACCCTAAGATTTTTGGTCTGAGTTTTAATTATCAACAGGGGATAATAAAACCGACGTTCATGCATAAGCTCTCAAGACAGAACAAACAAGTAGCATATCTCTTCCATAAAATCAAAGTCCAATATAACGGGCCATTGTAGAAGGACAAAAGCCCAATGTAAACTATGGTAGAAGGACAAAAGCCCAATCTAAGCCATGGTAGAAGGACAAAAGTCCAATCTAAA
>CATIWO010039850.1:0-15546 GCA_949673435.1 Macaranga tanarius
ATGTCTATTCTGATATCTCATATTAAGTAGCATGAGACTCACTACCTCCCACTATTAGTATCTCATACTAATCAAGGAAAATAGACAGAGGTGATAGTCAAATTAATATTAACCAAATATTAATTTATTGACTATGAACAATTTTATAGCATATGTACTAAACAAGTGTGTCACTCATATTATCAACTCTTGATAATACATTTATTTAACATAATGCTAATGGAGTAATGCTTCAAATAAATAAACACTTTATTTACAAGAACATTACATGGCCATTTGGGATAATATACAATGTCACAATACAAGATTGCCTCTAGGGCATACTACTATACTAACACTAATAATAGGTAACTAGCTTGCATAGGAACTATATCACATAATACCTCATCACAATAATGCCCAATAGAAAATGTAATCAATGCTTGCCTAGTAACCTTAATATTCCCACCTTCATTCAACCATTGTAGTCTATAAGGTCTAGGATGTTTAGTTGTTTTAATTTCCAATTTGTCAACTAAAGTAGCATTAATAACATTAGCATAACTTCCACCATCTATAATCATACTACACAATTTATCATATATCATGTATCGAGTATAAAAGATGTTTTCACGTTATACCTCTTCCTCCTTAGCTTGTATGTTTAAGGCACGCCTAGTAACCAAAGTGTAAATTGGTCCTTGTTGGGTTAATTCATCCCCCACATCAGATGCATCCTCTAATACTGGCATGTCACTCAAATCATCATCATCATCCTCTTCCTCACTCACCACCTCACCATTGCGTAGGGTCATGATCTTGGCATTTGGACATTGTTTAGCCTTATACCTATATCCTAAACATCTAAAGCATTGAATATTACTTGACTTACCCTTGGATTTATCATCCTTGGCTTGTATCTTTGATGTAGTAACATCCTTGCTTTTATTTGGCTCAAATTTACCCTTACTTGCACTTGTTTCTCCTCCCTTGTTCTTCCAATTCGATTTTTATGTATTTATAGGAGTCAAAATTGTTTTGGTTTTCACTTTAATTGCTTTTCCACCTTGATTGCCATATGTACCATGTCCCCCAAATTCACATAATGATGCAATTCAACAAGGTTAGCACTTTCATAATTCAAACCTGATAAAAAATGTGCCATAGTAGCCTTTTTATCCTCCTCAATATTAGCTCAAATCATGGCCATCTCCATCTCTTGAAAATACTCTTCAACACTCCTAGAGCTTTGCTTTAACCTTTGTAACATGTTATGCACTTCTCTATAATAGTGTTAATGTACAAATCTCTTCCTCATTATGGTTTTCATCTCAAACCATGAGGTAATTGGTCCTTCTCCACTTCTACGCCCAATGGAGGTGAATTGATCCTACCATAAACTAGCATAGTTAGTGAACTCCATGGCGGCTAATTTTACCTTTTTTTCTTATGTATAATTATGGCACTCGAACACCCTTTCAACTGTTTTCTCCCACTCCAAGTATGCCTCTAGATCAATCTTCCCTTAGAAAGATGGAATCTTCATCTTGATTGATCCCAAATTACCATCTTTGGTTTTTCCCTTGTTGCTATATGTTGATCCATCTTCGACCTCCTCTTCTAGTTCATTGAAGAGAATGCGCTGAGTCTCCCTTGCTCGGATAGGGGTAGCTATCTCTAACCTTGCCAATCGTTCATGGACCTTTTGATTATTACTCTTCATATTCTCTTGTTGAACCAACATTGTTTGCAACATGACTTGTATTGCATCTAATGTAAGCTTCTCCTTTGTATCCATAATGCAAATCTGAAATAGAAATTTAAAAGAAAAATTTCTATCCTAACACTCCCTTACGTGTTTCTCTCAATTAATTATAAACTCTTTAATGCACTCACAATTGAACACACACAAAGAATTTCCTTTCGAGTTATTAATTGAGCTAAACTCTTACTACTTCTGAGAGAATCACAAATCAAACTAGATAGCTAAAGCTATTAGTGAAAGATAAGCTAAGATATATAAGTGTGGGGCTGTTTTGGGTGATTTCAGGCATATCTAAAATTTAAGGTTTATTTATGCACAAATTTTAGGTATTTAACGAGTAGAAAGAAGGGTTTAATGATGTAGAATAATATAAGGTAGGTAGACAAAGAAAAACAAGTAGAAAATATGCAAATTGATGAGTTTTCGAAGGGTGATATGCTTACCCACGAATTTTGGTAATGCAACGGATGATGATCAATACGGCTTCCTTCAATTTCGTTGAGGTCGAATCACTTGATGCAATTTTTGATGTAGAATGAACTTCGAATAATTCTTTTTTTTTTATTAATAAATAAATACTACGCTAGGGATACGTAACTTACACTAGAGCCAAAGCTTTGATACCAAACTGATGCGTCCTACTAGTTATCTAACAACTAGGATCCGTAACAATCTATTAGGATCGTTGCCCAAGCATCTATCTAGTATAAACTGATAGGAATTAGTAACACTAGCTATTTAACAACTAGCACCTTTAATTATCAGGGTTGAAATTATAACACGCTCGAAGCAAATTCAGATTTTAGCTCTCGTAAGAACTCAAGAAAATTCAATTAAGAATTTGAATCAAATCAATCAACTATTTTTATAATGATGTTTGATACAAATATTTATAGACTTATAATCCTAAACCTAAACTTATTCTAAAAGAAACAACTCTTTAGGAATAAATAACTATACTCCTAATTAAACATAAATTCTAATTAGTAGAGAAAACATAAAGAAAATCCTAATTAAACTCAAAATCGGATAAGAAATCACTATCGAGACACGGGTGTGTCAAATAAAACACGGGCGTGTTGGCATTATGAAAAACTGGTAGACTGTTACATGACTTGGAATATGGTCTAGCCTTACACATACACCGGCATGTTTCGATTATGATTTTGATACAGAACATTACACGGTCTGATGCATAGACGTGTCTCTAGCCGTGTATCCTTTTGGACTTTTTATGCTCTTTGAACATGAACGTGTCTATGGCCCGTGTACCCTACTAACTGTTTTGGGTACTCGATACATGGGTGTGTAGAATGTCACACGGCCGCGGATCATCTTGAACACAACTAACTAAGTTGACTAACTTAGTTTCCACTAAATTACTTCCATCTTGTCCTCTATGCTCGAGATTATCTTGTGCAAGACCTATGATGGCCTCTTTCATCCCCTTGGCTCTTGATCTTGTGATAGGTCCTCCACCATAGCTTAAAGGATTCAAATTTGGTATAGTGTCCCCATTTCCATATGCATTAACAAAGCTTATTGAGTTATAAAGACAGTGAATTATGACTATAAGTAAGTGGGAGCTAAACGACTAGTTCAATTGAATAAACTCAAGGAAATAATAAATTAGGCTTATAAGAATGCCAAACTTTATAAGTTAAAAACTAAACAATGGCATGATACAATGATAAAGCCTAAAATCTTTAAAGAATGTGATAAAGTACTCTTATCCAATTCACATCTTAGATTATTCCCAGGAAAGCTCAAAATAAGGTGGTCGGGTCCATTTGTGATCTCTAAAGTGTTACCTCATGGAGTAGTAGAGATTTATAACAACCAAGGAGGAACATTCAAAGTAAATGTCCATTGATTGAATATTTACCATGGAGGATATTTGCCCAAGGATATGCATATCTAGCATTTGAAGGAGCCACCCTCCAACACCTAAACTCACGCATATGGCATTTGTCTAACTTAACACCATGGTAAATAAAGCACTCCTTAGGAGATAGCCCAAGTAATTTCTTTTCTTTTCTTTTTAATTTTTATTTTGTTTATCCATCACCCTCACTCTAACTGTATTAATGTTTTTAATGTAGGTATAATAATAAGAAAATAAAGTCCTTAAGGCTTATATGTGTAATTGGGGAAGATTTCTTATCCTTTTTACTTCTCAATATTCTTCATGTACTTATTCATTAGTGTATTTTTAATCTTTTCATATGATTTACAATTTTCATTATTTAGATTAGGTTATATTTAAGTATTGAAGTGCTTTTAGGACTAAGAAATTTAAATGGACTAAAAAATAGGGTAAAAATTCTAGAGGGTGTAGTTGGCTCAATTAAACCTTAGTTGGGATGAAATTGAACAAACTTTATAGTCAACAAATCAAATTTACAAATTTGTCATAGCTATTACACATAGTGTAATAGCCATGATGAACGCATTAAAAATTAGCGTTGCAACCATGGGAAGTGTAACGAGCATTACCCTAAATGAATCAAATTATAGGCAGTCCAGCGTAAGCATAATGAGCGTTATGCAATACCTCATGACTGTTACATAGCCAAAGTGTAACAACCGCTATGTTCGCTGTAATGGTCATTACGCTCCAATAAATTTGAAAAAATAGCCATTGTAAAATGACTAGCATCAACCAATACACTTTTTAATGATATTTTTTTACTTTTTCCCATGTCAATTCACTCTATATATATATCCACATACCACCTTAACACACCACACACACATATTTTCTTCATTCTTCTTCTACATTCCTTATTGTATTAGGATTCCTATAATTCCCTTCATTAACCAAATTCTTCTTCTTCTTTTCCAATATATATATATATATATATATATATATATACCATTCTTATTATCTCTTGCATTCATGCCATCTTAAGGAGAGAGGGTAAGAGACCAAGGCAAGAAGCAACCACATCACTCAAACCTTTCCCTCCTAGGATTCAGTTTAAGAACAATGTGCATGAACAAAAATATGCACAAATCAATGCTAGAAAGGTTGTGCCAAATAGGTATATGATGAAGAGGTTTTGAGGCATATGGGGCTTTGAGAAGAAGTTGATATGTATATTAAAAGGTTAAAATGAGAAGAGTGGGTTAAACAAAAATTTCCTTCTTATGAGGTAATTATTCATGAATTCTTTAGCCTTTTTGAATTTAATAAAGAGAATAATAGGATGAAATTTGCTTAGGGAATGAAGACTTTAAGATATCTATTTGGGAAATTAAAAGAGCTTTACAAATGCTAATACATTATAATCAATTTCTAAACTATAATAGACATGAATTTTGGAGGCATATTACAGGTTTGGATGAGGGTTTTAATTCTAAACAATCTAAAGCCTCTAAAATTGTTTCTCATGTTCTTAGTTATATGTATAGGTTGTTAGCACATACTCTTTTTGGTAGGAAAGAAAGTGATGCTGCGGTCAATAGTCATGAACTTGATATTTTGTATGCTATGGTGTACTCTTGGCCTATTGAACTTTTGCATATGGTTGCATGTAGACTTCATGATATTACTAAAATGTTAAGGGGTGCTATTAAAATGGGATGTGTGGTGATGGCCTTAGCAAAATTCAAGAGGTTTGATGTGGATAATGTACCTTTTAACATATGCAAGGGTGACATGAGAATTGGTTTTGTGATTATGGCTAATTTAGATTTGATATTGCACCAAGATGACCATTATTTGTTAGTTCTACATCCAACAGGTGCCCAACCACCACAACCTCAACCATAAGCATAAAAAAAAGCAAGACAAGTTGAGCAACCATAAGAGGTGACTAGAGAAGCACTCATAGCCCAAATGCATAGATTAAATTTGCTTATGTCTACACTAGAGAATGTGGAGGGAGTCCTTAACACTAATATGGCTTGAATGGGTCACAATGTTAAAGCTTACTTTGCTTCTAGAGGATTTGTGCCACATCCATATCCATCTCCACCACCTATGTTCCATGATGCATAACATGGTAAAGTTAGTGGAGAATAAAGAGGTGATGAGGGTGAATGAGATGAAGAATGTGAAGGTGATGATGAAGAAGGAGCATGAACAAGAGTTTTTAATTGATTTTTAGTAGTTGTTATGATGTTTTATGCTAGTTATGTTATATGTTTTGTGTTTTTTGTTCTATTTTTTATGTTATGTCATGTTATAGTTTCTAGTCTAATGTATTAAGTGCTATCTTTTAATAAGATTATGTGTGATTGTGTGTGATTCATGCATTATTCTTATCCATTTTTCTTTATACGTTTAATATTTTCTTTTATGTTTGTAGTTTTTTTTCTTCTCATTCAATTTTGAACATTGAGGACAATGTTGCTCTTAAGTGTAGGGAAGTATTTCTTTTTCTTTATTTGTGTTATTTTTCTTATTTTGGTCTTTATTTTTGCATAGTTTAATTTAGTTTAGTTTGAATTAGTTATTTTGCAAGAAATGTTTAAAATTTTCTTAATACATTTTTAAGTTGTTTAGGTTATTAGGGTTAGGCTAATAATGTAATCATGCTATAATACTTACATATTTTAAATGTTAACTCCAAATTTCCCCACATGATGTATTTTTGCAATTCATTAACATTATAAGTTGTGTATATTAGGTTGGGTTTTCTTTGTATAATTATGGCTTAATTTAGTTCTTATGTATTGAAGTTAAAAGTTGAATTTGAGTTTGATAAAAAAAATATTTTTTCTTTATGAGTGAGTAAAGGGTGTATAAAGTATTATGTCATGGAGAGTTTGTCTTAATCGAGTAATTTTAATTATTAGAATTGCTTTAATTCTATGAGTTACGATGGAAACTAACTAATAATAGTGAGATGGAGCATAAAACGCACTCATTAAATGTTTAAAAGAATGGGGCATGATATGTGTAATTAAATTGTATTTTCTTTACTACAATGCTTGAGGTTGTAAGCAAGTCAGGGGTTGGTCACCCATGTCAATGTTGTATGCCCAAAATAACCTAAGTATAAGTAAACCAAAGGTTTTTGAGTGAGGTGCCCTTAATTGAATTAGTTATGTTTACCTCATTAAGAGATTGCCCTTAGTTGTGCTTAAATTAATTAGTTAGCTATCTTTCTTGAGGGCTAAAGGATTTCTAACATTTAAAATTATTCGAATTTGCTTATAATTCATAAGTATTATTTTATGTGCTTTTCATTAATTCTATTGAAAAATACTGTCATTTACTTGTTTTTAATGTTTAGCTTTGATGCATAAGAGTCATGTTAAGTATATATATTTAAATGTGGTTATGCTTTGTAAAATTCCTTAATATCCATGAATTATAATTTTAATTAAGTCTTTACTTGAGAACAAGCAAAAATCTAAGTGTAGGAGAGTTGAAAAGTCTATATTTTATTCTTATTTTGAGTTAAAATTTCATTATTTTTACTTATTATAGTGTGATTAATAGTTAATAATGATTAAATTGTGTTAGCTTAGGATTTGAAGTAGCTAGTTTGCATTACATGTAGAATTAGGATTTTTCTTAGTATTTTATTAGGTTTTTCATAATCGATATACGATTAGAATTAGTTTAAGTTTTGATTATTATGTTTGAATATTTTTTATGTAAGTTCTAGATGCATTTAAGGTGTTTTTGCATGTTTTACAAGGGTTTGAAGACTTGAGGTTCGAATAGAAACCAATTGGAAGCAAAACAAAGCCTAAAGTCATAAGAAAAAGCTTCAAGGAGGGTGTAACAAATGTTACCTTGAGTGTAACGGCCGTTACGGGGTGCCTGGATTGAGTAATTTTTTTTGAAAATATAGTATAATGTCCGTTATGCTTTATGTAATTCCCGTTACACTATTTCTGCTTTGGTACCTGATGTAGTATACTGACGTATTTTAAGGATAACTTTCTATACACAACTTGGATTAAGGTGATTCAAAATCCTACAGACAATCAACTCAAAGGGATACAACTTTAATGAAGACACTTGAAGCTAATTCGTTTATCTTCAAAGGCTGACTTCTCATGCAATGCAACATATATACATAGTAAGATGCAGTAATCCTAATTTGACTAGGATTCAACTTGTGAAGACCAATTCCAATTCCAATTAAACTAAGGACAAATTTATGCCTATATATAGGGACCCTAGGATATGGAATTGACATCTATAATATTATTCACTTACCATTCTTCATTCAAAAATATTATCTATGTGCATTCATCATTGTGCGAGGTATTACTCATGGAATTCAACATTTAAAGAGTTAAAGAGGGCAGAGATTAGGGGTTTTTTTATCTCTTATTCTTCTTCTTATTTCTTTGAGTTGTTTATAAGAATGTTCACGAGTTTTTTTTTTTTTTGTGAACATGTCATTCTTAGGCTAGATTTTCATTATATGCTAGGATGGATCTAAGTAGCTTAGGGATGTATTAGCTCTTATTTTTTTGCTTTATTTTAAGTTGATTTCTTGCATATGAGTTTTATTCTTATGCTTAATTATGTTAAACTATAGGTTATGGTTAAAGTATATTAAGACCGGGAGGTGATTAATGCTTAGGATCTAGATTAAAACCTATTGATGTTAATTGAGTTAGGATACCTTTTAATTAATAATATTGCATGATTCATCATTAAGCTTAATTTTAGTTAATAATTTATTAGATTATGCTTAGTGAGGCGGAAGTTTATAAGTTATAGCTAACAAATGAGTTAATTAAACTAACTTATAATTGCTTGGAAAAGATATATAAGTACATTAGTTGATGAGCATCTTATGCATGATTTGAGCTTAGGTTAAAATGATTTATTAATGAGTTAATATATGAACTAAGTGAAAGGTGAAGTTCTAGTACATGCATTCATTCATTGGTTAAGTGTTATTTGCTTTGTTTTGATATCACTTATATTTAGTTTAATTTTAGGGTTTACAGTTTTTGGCAATTTTAGGGTTAAGGTTAAATTTAAATTATTTGATTTGTTTAAACAAATAGTTAGCTAAGTGAAATAGTACTTAATAACTAATCCTCGTAGGAAGGATATTCTACTTATCATTATATTACTTTAGCGATTTGTGTGCTTGTGGTTAGTACCAACCAAAAGTCTATCATAAAAACTTAGAGTTAACTATTATCATAGGAATTTAGAGTTAATTATATGGTAACGAGCGTCATTTAATGGTATGCATACCACTCATTTTCTCTCTCTTTCCACAGCTCCTAAAAATTATAAGAACTTTATTTTATTTTCCTATTTCTTCATAAAAAGTAATGAATAATAACCTTGCACTTGAAGATTTATTTTGTGATGTAATGTAATTAGTCATAGTAAATTTATGGATGATAAATTTCATAATTCTAATAAGGCCAAAGGTCAAAATTGGACCCTTAATTTTGAGCCAAAGACTAGATTTGACGCAGTGCGTAGCACGAATAATCAAACACGTTGATTATTAGAAAGGAACAACAATCTCAATCTAGAGAAAAGAAATAAGCAAAAACTTATTTTAATTGATAATAATTGAATAATTAGTCTCTACAAACCCTAACATAGATATTTATAGTCTAGAAAATAAAAGGCTAAAATAAGAATAAATAAATAGAATCCAAAAGCAATCAAAATAGCTAATAAAATCCGTTTTCTTAAATAAAGGCAAAACACGGCCATGCTCCATGAAGACACAGGCATGTTGAAATCTGGCAAAATTCTCCTAAATGTGACATGGTCACCCACACGGCCGTGCACCAAGTCATGTGCAAGTCTACCAATCTCTGCTAATTATACATGAACTCATACACGGGCGTGTTGCTAAGCGTGTAATTCCATGACGCCGATACACTCAAACATGGGCATCGACACTGGTGTGTCTACCACTGCCATCCGAAGCACATTGAGACATGAGTGTGCAGTCTAGTCGTGTTCTATACTGCCTATCTTGAGCACTGACCACACGGGCATGTTGATCAGATATACGGTTGTATGTCATGTCTTTATCATTCACCTCCACTTGCAAAGAACTCGACCTCGAGTGATTTTTGGGATACCCCAGGCTCATATCTGGCTGAAATAAGGTAATATCTGCAACATTGAAAGTCTTTAAGATTCCCATCCATATCTGCAAATCAATAACATAGGCATTGTCATTGATCTTCTGAACTACCTTGTAAGGCCCATACTTACGTTGTTGCAGCTTGCCATGTCCACCTTGCATCCTTGCTTTGCTAATGAACACCGTAACCTCATCTCTAATCTCAAAGACCTTGAAATGCCTATGTTTGACTGGCTCAGTCTTGTACTTAGCATTAGCTTGCTCAAGCTTGTTTCTAATATCCACTTGCACCTCTTGAACCTACTTTGGGCTACACTAATACCCGGCACCTTTGGAAGCTTCACTAAGTCCAAATTATGGTTAAGACATTTCATATACACAACAGAGAATGAAGATATACTTGTGGCACTATGAATGGCATTGTTATAGGCAAACTATGCTTGTGCTATAGCAAAGTCCCACTGCTTAGGTTGATCTATGCAAATGCTCTGAATCAGATTACTTAGTGTCCTGTTCACCACCTCTATCTGTCCATCTGTCTATGGATGTGTTGTACTACTGAAAATTAAAGAAGAATCAAACATCTTCCAAAGCATCATCTAAAAATGGCTAAAAACCTTAGTATCACGATCAGAAGTGATACTCTTTGGCACTCCATACAACCTTACAACTTCCCCAAAAGACAGTTTAGCTGTAGAGGATGTATATGCAGTCTTCTTACATGGCAAGAAATGAACCATCTTGGAGAACCTGTCCACCACAATAAATACAAAATGCATACCTCATTGAGTTCGTAGTAAACCCAACATAAAATCCATCGAGAGATCCTCCCAAATAGCATTAGGAACTGGTAATGACATGTATAATAGTACCTATTTTGAGTCTGTCCTTTGGTCGTTTTACATACATAGCACCTAGCCACAAGGTTAGTGACATCCTTCCTCTACTTAGGCCAATAGTACCTATCCTTCATAGCCTCAATAGTCTTATCTCTTCCAAGATAACCCGATAAACCACCACCATGTAAATCCCTAATGACTTTCTGAGGAAGAGATGTGCGAGGAAGACACAACTGCCCACTCTTCATGAGAAACCCATCATGAATGTAGAAATCATCACAAGGTTGTTTACTCACACAATTAGCCCAAACCTTGCTAAAATCGCCATCATCTATATACATCTCCTTCAACACTTCAAAATCCATAAACTTCCAACTAAGAGTCTTCATCAAAGCCACACGTCTACTTAAAGCATCCGCCACCCTATTATACTGCCCCGACTTATGAACAAGCTTATAAGGAAATTTCTCAATGTAGGCCAATGACCTAGCATGCATATCACTCCTAATATGCTTTTGGGTGCTCAAATACTTTAAAGCTTGATGATCAGTATACAAAATAAACTCCTTAGCAATGAGATAATGTTCTTATATTTTTAAAACTATCACAACAGCATAAAATTTCTTGTCATAGGTAGCCCATTTTCTTCTAGCCTCACTCAACTTCTCACTAAAGAAAGCTACCAGCCTCTTCTTTTGGGATAGAACAGCCTCAACACCTATACCACTAGCATTACACTCCACCTCAAACAACTTTCCAAAATCAAGCAATACTAATATAAGTGTTGTACTCAATGTCTCCTTAATCAAAGAAAAACTATGCTCTTGTTCCTCACCACTAAAATTTACCCTTCTTTAAACATTCAGTAATAAGTGCAACAATACTACTAAAATCCTTAATGAACCTCTTGTAGAAATTTGCCAACCCATGAAAACTCCTTACGTCACTCACATTTTTTTGGGTAGGCCACTCCCTAATTGCTTTAACCTTGGCCTTATCCACTTTAATCCCATCAATACTCACAATATATCAAAGAAATAACAAACTATCATGCATAAAATCGTACTTCTTTAAATTAGCATATAGTTTATTTTCCCTCAACACCTTAAACACCTCTCTAAGATGCTCTACATGCTTACCTCTAGACTTACTATAAATTAAGATATCATCAAAATAAACCACCATAAATTTACCCAAGAAAGGTTGTAGTACCTAATTTATAAGTCGCATAAAAGTGCTTGGAGCATTGGTGAGACCGAAAGGCATGACTAGCCACTCAAACAAGCCATCCCTTATCTTGAATGCTATTTTCCATTCATCCTCTGGGTGAATTTGAATCTGATGGTAGCCACTTATCAAATCTATCTTATTGAACACCACGGCCCCACTCAAATGATCTAACATGTCATCGAGCCTTGGAATGGGAAACCTATACCCAATGGTAATCTTGTTAATGGCTCTACTATCCACACACATCTACCAACTCCTATTCTTTTTTGGTGTCAATAATACTAGAACTACACATGGACTCAAATTAGCCTGTATATGTCCCTTGCTCAGCAAATCCTCCACTTTCTCCCTCAAAATTTCATTCTCCTTCGGGCTTATTCTGTAATGAGGCAAATTAGGCAAAGTAGCACCAGGCATCAAATCAATATGATGTTGTATGTCCCTCGTGGGAGGTAAATCCATAGGCAAATTATCGGGCACCACATCCTTAAACTCCTCCAACAAGGACTGCGTCTCTACTAAAATTGAAGGCCCCTCTAATTCTCCACTACCTGCCTCCCTTTTCACTACTAACAAATGAACCTTACACGTCTCCTTACACACCCTAACAAATATAGTTGGTTCATGCACAATGGTTAGAAAGTTCCTCCCCTCTGATTTAGAAGCCTTGGGTTGATTCTTTCTAGCAAATGGCACTAAGGTATATTTCACACCCCCTTTCTTTAACTGATAAACATTCTTCCTACCCAAATGCTTGGCATTTATATCATATTGCCAAGGACACCTAAATAGTATATGACAAGCATCCATATCAACTATATCACAATAAACTTCATCATAGTATTTACTAATGGAGAAAGGTACTTTATAATGCTCTGTCACCTTAATGTCTCCCATCTCCTTAATCCATCCAATGGTGTATGGATTAGGATGTGCCTCAGTTGCTAGCTTTAGTTTCTCTACTATATCTCTCCCTATAATATTCTTTTGGCTGCCACTATTAATGATGAGATTAAATAGGCTCCCTTGCACTATGCATCTAGTGCGAAAGAGTTTATGGCATTGAGTATCATCCACACTCTCTGGTGACAATATGAGTTTCCTCACCATGCATGCATATTCATCACAGTCATCATAATAACAATCATCATCATCTCTTTCAAGGTCCACACACCTCATTATCACTCTTATTATCCTCCCTATCTACCACATTCACAGCCTTCCTCTTCGGACACTCATTTGAACGATGCCCCATCTCTCCACACCTATAGCACTTAACGCCAAAAGGTTTGGTATAAGGGTTGGCATTTTTGGTAGGAGTTGTAGTGTCATTCTTCTCTACCATTACACCCTTACCTTTCCCTACACCAATATTAGTAGTCTCTACACTACTAGTTTGAGGCACCTTACCTTTATTAAATGTAGCCTTATTTCTCCTCCTCTATACCTTCTGTAATTGGCAGTTCGGACTTGCTCCGGAATAAGCAATTCAGCCTTCATGTCTAAATTTCTTGCCTCTTATACGCTAAAAACCATATTCACACCGATCTTATCTCAAAGAGCTAGTTTCAGCCCACTCAAATACCTTACTACTTGTTGATTCTCACTTTTTGACAATTGGTTCTTCTCCGCCAATCATATGAACTTTGCAGTATACTCATTCACACTCCTTGTTCCCTGGGTACATCTTTGATAAGCCTAAAAAAGATACTACTCATGGTCTAGAGGTAAAAATCTACCCTGCAATAATTGCCTCATCCTCCTCCAAGTCTAAACTAGACCACGACCCTCTCTTATCCTAGTCTCTCTCATCCTTTCCCACCAAACTGATGCTCCCCCCTTCAATTCATAAGCAACAAATTTCATCTTCCTATCTTCAGGCAACTCAGTATAATTAAAAAACCTTTCTACTTCAGTTAACCAATTAAGAAAACTCTCTATATCAAGATCCCCACTAAAGTTAGAAATATCTACCTTTAATTTATACTTGTCGTTCCCTCTGTAATTTGGTTGCCATAGTCATTTGCCATCAAATCTCCCATACGAATGTGCCATCTCCCCGAAGTCAGCCTCATCATCTGACATGTCATCATATCCAATGGTTGGCCTCCTCTGATTATTGGGAATAAGATTAATAATGGGTCTAACATAGTGAAATCCTCTGCCTTTTTCACCATCACCATTCCTATGCCCTTGTTCATTTACCCTCAACATTGCCTAAAACTCGGTTCGCATTGCTTCCATTAATTATGTCATGTTTTGGGCAGTCTATCGTTGTTCATCGATTGCTCTCCAAACATCCTGCAATCCTTGATTACCATCTTGGTATTGGTTGCCATCATCACCACGGTCAGTGTGAGCCATTGATTAGGAAAAACCTGCTCTGATACCACCTGATGCAGCGCGTAGTGTGAATAATCAAGCACGTTGATTATTAGAAAGGAACAACAATCTCAATCCAGAGAAATGAAATAAGCAAAAGCTTATTTTAATTGATAAAAATTGAATAATTAGTCTCCAAAAACCCTAACATAGATATTTATAGTCTAGGAAATAAAAGGCTAAAATAGGAATAAATAAATAGAATCCAAAAATAATCAAAATAGTTAATAAAATCTATTTTCTTAAACAGAGGTGAAACACGGTCGTGTTCCCTGAAGACACGGGTGTGTTGAAATCTGGCAAAATTCTCTCGAACGTGACACGGTCACCCACAGGCCATGTGCAGGTCTGCCAATCTCTGCCAATTATGCACGAACTCATACACAGGTGTATTGCTAAGTGTGTAATTCTGTGACGCTGATACACTCAAACACGAGCTTAGACATAGGCATGTCCACTACTGCCATTCGAAGCACATTGAGATACGGGCATATAGTCTAACCGTGTTCTCTGCTACCTATCTTAATACTGACCACACAGTCGTGTTGATCAGATACACAGTCGTGTGTCATGTCTAAAGGAAAGTATGTGTAGAGGAATAATGAAAATATGGAATTTAAAAATTTTCATTGTATGCAACATTTGCATCAAACACAAAACACTTTCATGCCCATAGATCATATCATATGCACTCGTACTAAACATGCATAATGAACAATATACAATCAACATGTCAACCAAGTCATGCTTCCGAAACAAGTCCTAGCAACTAAGAGATATAGTAACACTTACATAACTCCTTAGTTGGTAGCACGCTCGTTAAGCTTTGGTTGGTGTTGATCTATAAGCTCCTAGCTCCCCAATTGTGAAGCCTTTAGCTTAATACACACGGGTTGGCAAGGAAGACCTCCAAGGATGGTGATGTTTAAGCCATAAGCCTCTCATTTGTTGACCCAAAGTTCTTGCAAGAACTTCCACCAAACAAGGATGTGTAGGACAATGAAGCAACCTTCGATAGATGATGGACTATTAGAAAGGACACAACTCTTGTGTTTAGTTTGATATGTTTACCCTTTGAAGAATAAGAAGGAAGAAGACTCTCTCAATCCCTTCTCTCTCTTTTGGTTGATATCAAATTCTCTCTAACTTGTGCAAATGAAGTTATTACTTAGCTCTCTCTACAAACTCCACTAACTATATCAATAAAGCTAATATGATAATAGTTTATGTGTTGAGTGTCTCACACTCAATTCACATGCATAAGGAGTGAGAGAGTTGTCTCTACACTCTCCACTAACTCAAATAAAAC
>CATIWO010039862.1:0-16367 GCA_949673435.1 Macaranga tanarius
CATCCAATCCAACTTGTGAGGCTTATCTTCAAGGCAAGATGACTAGATCACTATTTATTGGACAAATGGCATGAGCCAAAGATATGTTGGAAATCATACATAGTGATGTATGTGGGCCATTTAGGGAAATGGCTAGAGGTGGCTTCTTCTACTTCAT
Organism: Macaranga tanarius; assembly: GCA_949673435.1. NCBI lineage: Eukaryota > Viridiplantae > Streptophyta > Magnoliopsida > Malpighiales > Euphorbiaceae > Macaranga > Macaranga tanarius. The sequence continues at coordinate 158 of CATIWO010039862.1, forward strand.
TGCCTTTATAGATGATCTATCAAAGTATGGGCACTTGTTTCTTATAAAGAACAAGAGTGAATCCTTTAAAAAGTTCAAGGAGTTTAAGGCCTAAGTAGAAAACCAAACAAGAGAGAGTATTAAAACTCTTCGATTAGATCGAGGAGGTGAATACTTAAGTACTGAGTTCATTAAGTTCCTTAGGGAATATAGCATTGTATCACAGCTCACGCCACCTAGAACACCACAGTTGAATGGTGTATCCGAGAGGCGTAACCGTACCCTATTGGATATGGTACGTTCTGTGATGAGCTACACCGATCTTCCCATATCACTTTGGGGTTTCGCACTCCAGGCGGCTTGCTACATCCTTAATCGAGTTCCATCCAAGTCCGTCTCTACCACACTATATGAGATATGGCATGGTAAGGAACCAAGTCTTAAACATGTTAAGATTTGGGGGTACCCAGCTTTCATTAAGAAGCTGAAATTGGACAAATTGGATGCAAAATCGATTAAAGGAAGGTTTGTTGGATATCCTAAAGATAGTTTAGGATATTGCTTTTATCTTTTTGCTGAACAAGTTGTTGTTGTAAGCAGAGATGCTATATTTGTTGAGAAAGAGTTTCTCAAAGAAGGTGGCATAGGAAGGAAGATAATGTTAGATGAGGAGTCATCCAAAGAAGCCCAATAAATTGATCAAATGGACATTGATTAACCTGAGGAGCCTATTCCAATTGAGAAAGTCATCACACCAACTCCCAGAAGAACTAGTAGGGTATTTCATCCTCCAGAGAAATACGGTTTTCTCCATGATGTGCAAGAGTTACACGTTCATGAAGAAAGCATTCATGATGATGATCCTACTACATTTGAAGAAGCTTTATGTGATAAATATTCTTCAAAATGGCTTGAAGCAATGAGAACTGAAATGAATTCCATGTATGCTAACCAAGTCTGGACACTTGTTGATCCTCCTGAGGGTATTGTACCCATTGGATGCAAATGGATCTTTAAGAGAAAGATTGGTGCATATGGGAAGGTAGAGACCTTCAAAGCTAGGCTTGTAGCGAAAGGGTTTCGCCAAAGGCAAGGGATCGACTATGAGGAGACCTTCTCGCCAGTACCTATGCTTAAATCCATTCAAATTGTTCTTGCTATAGCTGCACACTATGATTATGAGGTTTGACAAATGGATGTCAAAACCGCCTTTCTTAACTGTTATGTTGAGGAAGACATTTTCATGGAGCAACTCAAGGGTTATGAATCTGAGGAAAGCTCAAAAGTGTGCAAGCTTCATAGATCTATCTATGGTCTAAAGCAAGCTTCAAGGAGTTGGAACCATCGTTTCGATGAGGCTATCCGTTCTATGGTTTCATTAAGAACGAGGATGAGCCATGTGTTTACAAGAAGGTGGATCCTAGTAAAATTGTGATGATTATAAATTAGGAGCAACCAAGGAATGTAACAAAGATACAAAGTTTTTTAGGACTAGTAGGATATTATTAGAGAATCGTACATGATTTCTCAATTATTACGTCACCATTGACAAAATTATTGTGAAAGAATGTGAAATTTGAATGGAATTGAAATTGTCAATGAAGCTTTGAAATCTTAAAAGAAAAGCTAGTCACTGTACCAGTATTGACATTGCTAATGGAAAGAGGTTATTATGTGTTGTATAGTGATGCTTTGAAGCAAGGACTTAGTTGCATGTTGATGCAAAATGGAAGAGTAGTGGCGTATGCATCAAGGCAATTGAGACCTCACGAGCAAAACTATCCCGCACATAACTTAGAGTTAGCAATAGTGGTATTTGCATTAAAAATATAGAGACATTACTTGTATAGAGTAATATGTCAAATATTTAAGGACTACAAGAACTTGAAGTATGTTTTAACTCAGAAGGAGTTAAATCTGACATAAAGATGCTGGGTGGAATTATTTACGATTGTACAATAGAATATCACCCAGGAAAGGCTAACGTGGTTGCAGATGCTCTAAGTTGGAAGTCAAGTGAAAGTTTGTATTATATCCACAATGTTAAGATGCCATTGCTCATTAAATTAAGGAAGTTAGATGCTGAGTTTAGAGTAGACACTCTACCCGGAGTATTAGCTACCTTAAGAGTAAGGCCAATCCTAATAGAAAGAATTTTGGCAACACAGTGAATGGATGAAGAAATGAAAAAGTTGTGCAGTGATGTGAAAAGTGGAAAGGTAAAAGAGTTAAGTTGTAGTGAAGAAGGAATTTTAAAGTTTGGGAATAGATTGTATGTGCCAAATATGGATGAATTAAGATGAGAAATAATGGAAGAGGCATATTATTCGGCATATGCTATACATCCAGGAAGTACAAAGATGTATCGAATGCTGAAAGAAAGTTACTGGTGGAAAGGAATAAAAGGTGATATAGTTGAATTTGTGTCAAAGTGTTTGACCTGTCAGCAAGTGAAGGCAAAGCATAAACATCCTGCGGGATTATTACAATCCTTACCAATTCCTGAATGAAAGTGGGAACATATATAATGGATTTTATGGTAGGATTACCAAGAACCCAATAAAGAAATGATGTTGTATGGGTGATTGTTGATCATTTGACAAAGTCGGTGCATTTCTTACCTATTAAGGTCAGTTACAACTTAAACAAGTTGGCAAAGCTATATATGAAAGAAATCATAAAGTTATATCGGGCACCAGTATCGATCGTATCAGATTGCGATCCAAGATTCACATCATGATTCTAGCCAAGTTTGTAAAAAGCATTAGGAACTAAACTAAGGTTTAGTATAGCTTTCCATCTTCGAACTGATGGCCAATTCGAATGCACTATATAAATATTGGAAGATATGCTTAAATGAAGTACGTTAGATTTTGGAGGTAATTGGGATAAGCAAGTACCATTAATGGAATTCGCTTATAACAATAGCCACCAAAGTAGTATCGATATGGCACCTTTCGAAGCGCTATATGAAAGAAAGTGTAGAACCCCAATCTGCTGGGAAGAAGTTAGAGAAAGGAAATTATTGGGTCCATAACTTATGCAAATGACTACGGAGAATATTTATATAGTTCGATCAAATTTGAAAATAGTACAAGATAGACAAAGAAGCTATACCAACCTTATGCAAGTTGATATCGAATATGACGTTGGTGAAAAAGTGTTTTTAAAGATATCACCGTGGAAAGACGTGCTGAGATTCGATAAGTGTGGTAAGCCAAGCCTAAGATTTATTAAACTGTATGAAATAATCAAACTTGTTAGGCCAATGGCTTATCGATTAGCTTTACCTCCTAGTTTATATGGAATTCACGGCGTTTTCCATATATCGATGTTGAGAAGACATAGAAATGATCCTTCTCACATACTATAGGAAAAACCAGTGGAATTACAAGAGAATTTGAGCTATGAAGAAGAGCCAATATTAATTTTGGCAAGTGATAAAAAAATTATTACGTAATAAAGTTGTTCCTTTAGTCAAATTATTGTGGAAGAATCATTCTCGTGAAAAAGCTATGCGGGAATGAGAGGAGGATATGAGGCAACAATATCTGTACATATTCTTTTCAGGTACAAATTAGATTGGAAATGAGCCTTCTCCAAATTTTGAGAATAAAATTTCTTAAGTAGGGGAGAATTGTTATGTTCGTATCCGAATAATTAAAGTTATTTTGGGTTAGAACTAAATAGTAAGAAAAATAATTTTGGAGGAAAGACTTAATTAAAAAAATATTAATTTGAGAGACCAAATTGTAAAATGACATAAACTGCCATTTTTGCAGATAAAGAAGAAGAAGAAGAAAAAAAAGGGGAGACGCCGCCGAAAAAAGGAAGGAAGAAAGGAAGAGGAGGAACCTACATTTCTGTGAGTGGACTTCTTTTCTTCAATTCTCTCATTCCTATACTCCTTTATGATGAATTTTGGGGATTGGGATTCGATTTTTGGTCTATTGATGAAATTTCAAAAATTTAAACTTTATAGCAGTGCGATCAGGGGATGCCTGATTACACTGAGGCAGTGCCTTATTGCACTAAGGGGACACCTCAACCCTTTTCAGGCCCTCAGGCAGCGCCTCAATAGGCACTAAGGCGACATCGCAGTAGGCCAATAAAGCGGTGCTTTAGTGACATGAAAATAATTAGGTGACGCTACAGTGGGCACAAAGGCGGTGCCTCTATACTGAGCTGACACCTCAGTGGTTAAAAATGCTATTTTAAGTTGATTCTGATCGATTTTTAACTCAAATTTGTAACATACATGATACGGAGTAATACTGAGTTTTAATTTGATAAGAAATATAAAAAATTATGAAAATATGATGATTTTGTGAGCACATGTACATTGAAAGGAAAGGTTATAGTAAAACCATATCTAGGATACAACTAGGTTCTGTGAGACGTAAGACTGTGTCCAGAACATAGCAACTCACATGTGATTGATATTTTTGTACCTTGGTGATATGTTTTAATTAGCATAATAATTTTAGAATGTTTCATGCATATTTAGGTTGCATTTAATTCATATTTTAGCTTAATTGTAATGCATTTCATTAATAATCACAAATGCTTTTGGTTTTCATTGATGTTGATTAAATTTATATGCATTTGGATGGTTCTCTAATGTTTTTGAAGTTTATTTGCAGTTAGGAAAGTTAAATGGTCATATAGAAGTTATTTGAGGTTAAGGGAGTTAAAAAAGGTAAGTTTTGGAGTGTTTGGAGTTGGCACCACTCGACACCACCTTGCTGAGTTGGCACCAAAGTGCACTGTCCCGAGTCGGCACGTTCCTCTCCCCCTTCACGAGTCGGAAACATTCAACCAACCTTCTTCACGAGTCAGTAACACTCGGCATGTCCCTTTATGAGTCAGTATAGAAGACCACTTTCATGACTCGGCAAGCTTTCCTGCTCCTTCATGAGTCATGACAGCCAGACTTCTTCTCGACTCGGCACCTTCTTCTCGAGTCGGCACAGGCGCGAGGAGACATGACCCTTCGGACTAAGTCGCACTCTTTCGATCATAACTCCCTTTATAGAACTTGGATTCAAGTGATTCAAGAGGCTATAGAAAGCTATTTCAGATTATTTCAGAGGGCTATAACTTTTATGAAGACACCTAGACTTAATTCATTTGTATGAATTGACAAAAGTGCCCTCAAAGTGACTAGTGATGTCAAAGCATATGACTTTTTACTAAAGTGTATTTTGTACCCTTTAGTTTATTAACTTCCTAAGCATATATATATTCTTGATTATTATTTGGAGAGGATAGCAACAATAATGAATACTTTTTAGCCATAGAAAATTATTAGAAATAAGAAGAATAATAAAAGATTCAAAAGGAGAAAGAAGGCTTATGTTTTGGAAGGGCAATTCTAGAGTTTGGATGCTTTCTTCTTCTTTATGATTCTAAATTGCGTAACTCTTACTATATCTTCTTGGAAGTATTTTATTTCTATGGATGTGGATTAATTGCATATTGTTAGGATTTATCTTCATATCATGAACCATGGTTTGTTATTAATGAAAGTTAATCAATTTCTTTAATTAATATATTTTATATTTATTGTTATTCATACTTGTTTATGTTTGGCCAACTTAAATATGATTTTAGTTAGGGTTATGCATTAAAAGATGGCAAAACTAATGGAAGAAGTAAACATAATATGAATTAATTTAATGATTAGAAATAACTTAAATTGTTTTTGTCTATAATTTGGGATAGACTTGTTTTATAATATGCATGCTTGATTTAAATCATTATGAGTGAGGATGAAAGTTAAGCCATAGTGTTTAAATTATTAAATGCGTGTTTAACCAATTTATAATCGAAAGAGTAAATTGATATAATATTAGACCCAAAGAAATGTATTTCATGAAAGAATAATTAAATTTACATGGAAAATAATTTGGTAGATGAATCCTAATAATTGCTCTAATTGTTGTTGCTCTAGAATTTGTTGTAAATAGTATATTAGAATTGAGATTTTATTTTAATTAATTAGAACTTTAATTAAATTTATTTAAGCCTTAAATAAGTTTTAAACAATTTTAATTAGTGGATAACTCATTTAATCCTTATGGGGTACGATACTTGTACACACCATATACTACTATTTCGATCTCGTATACTTGCTAGTATTACATTTCAAATTGTGCATAAATAAGTTTTTGGCTAAGGTACAATGAGGAATCAACGAAATTGAGATATGTGATTATGATAACTATTTTGGGGATAGCGCTTGAGATTTTTGAATGCCTTTGGGGCTAATCTGAGTGGTTTATAGATCGGTATGCATACCTAAATTGAACCTTCAGTTTGTTGACTGGTACCCATCACATCGGTAGCAACCTAACCTGTTCCTGATCATATTTGGTAATTATACTGTGTGTACTATATTGTGCTTAATGAGAGAATAATAATTTGAAAAAAAAGTTTAATTTCCAAAAAACAGGGTTTAAATCTTTAAAAAGATATTTTAAATGATTCTTATGATTTGATCATAAATCTGTTTAATCTGTATGGATTATTCTATGAGTAAAATGGAAATAATTTAATTATTTTCAAATGTTCTGGTTATTATTTATTTATGTTATTTCTTGATATAGTGTTGTAGTCTGTCTACTCACTGGGTTTTTTCTTGAGAAAATACTCACCACTTCATTTTTATTTTTTTTCAATATAGGTTAGTCCTTATTTATAGTGTAAATAGTATGGAAATCCTTTAGACTGCAATAACATATGAGGTGGACGGACCAAAGACGGAGGTTCACTTTTTTATACGACACGATGCTGATGTAGTATTATCCTTTAGAGTAGCATTAGAGCCTATAACAGTAGATTATCACACCCATATAGAGAGGCAAGACTTTGCTGATGGCTGTTTTACCGTAGTGACGGTGACAAAAGCTACCACTACAAGGGTCCGGGTCTCCATGACCTGGACTTAGTCACATCCAGATCCACTTGCACTTTTATTTTGTGATAGGGCTTATGATGGAGAGTAACTGCACTTTTGTTGTAGTTATGGCAGTACTCTCCAGGGCTAGTTAGGCCACCTTATAGAGTATATGGGTTATATTCATTTATGGTGTACATTTATAGATATTCTTGTATAACCCTCTTTTCCCTTTTATATCCCTCCTATGACAAAACACTATATATATATATATATTATTCCAGTTTAGTGGTTTGAGCTTGCCATCGTTCTCATTTATTCTTGAATGAATGTTATTAATGATTTTATTTATATATATATATTTCTGATAGTTGAATGATGTAAGAATGCTGAACAATGAATATTTGTTAAATTTTATCTTAGAAGTAATGCCTCTCCACGTCAGTGCCTCGAGCGAAATAGAGAGAGTAATGGTGCTATCTGATGAGGTGTCAGTGGGGAGAGGTGTCACAATATACATCTTTTTCTGTAGGGCTTTCTATTGATATATTCATTCATATTTTTATTCTTTTGAGAAAAGAAAAATACAGAGAGAAATTTATGAGAAAGGCGGTAGCACACCAGCACCGCATTGGGCATCATGTTCGTGTGGATACCGATAGAGGACATGGCTCTAACAGTAACATTTTAAATCTGACAGAACATATAAAAGCTCAAGGTAGGATGTCCCCGGAGTGAACCCCCTCTTATCCTTCCCACAGTCTTACCTTGTGATTGTCTTGGTGAGATTCTGGAACTAATTTGTTAATTTAACCGAATTACTTAGATCCTGTGAGGGTTTTGAATAATTAAATTTTTTTTATTTCCGCTGGTTGTTTATAACCGAAAACCCAACACTTTATACTTTTTCTGAAAGTAAACTTTATCAACCATTGATTTTAGGTTGATATAAGGATCCAAAAAGAGTAAATTTCTTTATATATAGTCACTCAAACTTGTATTTCAACACTTGATTCATATTTATACTCTTCATCTCTACACAAAGTCTTCATATTCTCTACACCAATTCTTCAAACACTATACTTTATACTCCAACCACCCTCTACACACACATTATATATCTTCTCTATTACCCTTATACATTTTCTACATCATCTCATTCAAATTCATTATGGCACTTAAAAAGTCTACAAGGCAAGAGTCATCATCTTCATCAATAAGGAGGGCAACTAAAGAACAATAAAAGAAAACTCCTCCAAATGAATACTCCTCAAGCAAAATTCGAGCAAGAGTCACTTATTTCTCCAAACGAACCATCATTCTATCTAGGTACATGTTAAAATGTACTCTTGAAAAACTTGGTTGCTATGAGGAAGTAAAATCTCTTCTTGAAAATGTTAGTTTATTCAACCTTGCCTTTGATGTACAACCAAAACACCCTAACCTTTTCATTAAGTTTGTCTTCACTTTTTGTGAAAGATTTCTCATCGCATAAGAATTTAATACCATTTTTGGTTTTAAGTAAGGGGGATATATTCAAATCAATACCATTTGGTCCCCTAACAACTTTGGGGTTAGGCATGTCAAAACAAATTCCAACACTTTTATGGTAGGTCTCTCAAAATCTTCCTCTCTTAAATCTAAAGCATTGTGGTACATTCATAGGTTTATTACCTACTCCATTCATGCTAGGGGGCTAAGCAATGAAGTTCTCTTTTGATAACCTTTTTTTTTTGCTTCATTACATTATAGACAATAAGAGTATTGAGCTGGGTAGACTTCTTCAATAGAGACTTTGGTTAGTGAGTGATAGTGTAAGTGGAAGCATTTGTATTGGTTGGATTATTCTAAACATGCCTATCACTTTTGGGTTAGAACTTCCAACCTTGAAACCAGTCCTTCTCTTTTCTTAGATGAGACTTTCCTAAAAAATTCCAAACAGTTTAAGTTACTGAGTGGCTTTTGGCTTTGAAAATATGAAGAAAAAGGCAAAAGATGAAGAATTAGAGAAAATTTTTAAAGATATCAACCAATTTCACATGGAGGAAGAAGGGTAAGAAGAAGAGGCACCTTAAGGTCCTACCATCACTCAAAGAAAAAGGGCAAGAGGTAAAGGATCCTCTAGAGACTCTTAAGCATATTCAAATGAGCCTCAATGGGTAGGTGATCTTTTTGGGTGAATGTCCTTAATGGAATCCAATTTTAATAATCGAATTGATCAAATAGAGAGCCATTTTAATGCAAGATTTAATCAAGTGGACAACCATATTGCTCACCTTTAATATAATGTGCATTATCTCTATAAGAGGAAAGGATATGAGTGTCAATATACTCCTTTCTCTTATCCACCACCTCAAACATATGAAGAACAAAAAGACTAAGGCCATGGGGTTTGTGGAGATGATTAAGCCTAACTTGTTTAGGACCCTATCCATTCGATTCCTTAATGATTATCATTTATGTTTTCTTCATCATATTTTTCACTTTGCATTCTCATTCTTAGGATCTTGTGGACTACATTCCTTTTTATGTTTCTTATGATCGCTTCTTGTGTTTTGTTTCTTATATTTAACTTTAATATAATGGTTTTATCTTTTAATGCAATTCTATGTTTTGTTTTGGGTGTTAATGCAATTCAATATAATTCTGTGTCTTTTTGCCTTTAACAAAAGGGGGAGAATTATAATATATATCGAATTAAATGCTAATACAAAATACATACAAAATGCATGCTTAATAGCCTAAACTTAATAACATATTGACCGGGAGTTCATCAAAATCTTCAATATATGTTTGAGGGGGAGTAATACACATACACATGCACATTAAACTTATTTATCTTCATTCAAAATTGTTTGTCAAAGTCAAAAAGGGGGAGATTATTGATCATTTGCATAATCAATCCCTAATTCCTTTAGTTTTCACTTAACAAACCATTTTGAATCATTTAACCTTTTCTCTTAAGTATGTTTCTAAGATAGGTTAATGGAGCATCAACTTAAGGCATCATTAAACTCCATTCAAACACTTATCAAAGTTGCATAAGTGAATAAAACTCAAAGAAAGTCCTTTTAGAGCCAAGATTACAAAGTTTTTGAAGTTGCTTAGGCCCTTTACGATCCTCATCATGATTATGAGGAGCATCACAATCTTGGAGCCTAAAAGAAGTAAATAAAGTAGGCTCTCTATGCCCCTCACGATCGTGAGGAGCTTTGAAGGCCTTTTCAATGGCTTTTTTTTAACCTCACGATTGTGAGCATGCCCCTTATAATTATGAGCAGCCTTTCTCCTTTAAAAAGCTGAAATATCATTAAATAAAGCTTGTGAAGATTGAAGATGAAGTTAAGGCACTCCAACAACTAGTTTTCATTCTCCAATTATAAATACATGCCTTAGAACCTCATTTAATAATTTTTGGCAAGTTAGATAAAATTTTTGAGCAAATTTATTGTTTAAAGCTCTCAAAGCATTCAATTGTATTCATTTAACTCTTATTTAATTCTTTGAGTATGGGATTATGTATTAGGGTTAAGATTCTACTTCTACTCTTTCTTGGGTTAATAAGAGAAGTGATAATCAACTCTAGTGGCTGGTTTAAGTATTATCCATTGAAAAAACTTGGAAAATTGGTGTTTGGTTTGAGTTTAGCCAAAAAAAACTCACTGTTGTAAAGGTTAAAAATGAAGCCTTTGAAAAACTCTTTTGTACTCAATCTAAGTTAATAGATTGGAGTAGGTGTTTATAAATCCTAACTTGGGGATAAGTTAGGTGTAAATGTAGGATTGTTCATAATCCGAACTCCTTAAATCTTTGAGCTCTTTGTGGTGGTTCTTTGATCATTTCTTTATTAACCTTAATTTTGCTGTTCTTTCAATCATTCTCAAAGTCTTCTTAATCACTACTAAAAATCAATTAGCCCTATTCACCATCTCTATGGCCTTTTTCAATTATAAATTATAATTATAATTTTAATTACCTAATATTAGTACCAATATTACATTAAAATATAAATATTGTTTAATTTTATATTATCTAGGAGATTTAATATTATTCAATACTTATTTTTATTATACAATTTTCATTATATTTTAAAAATTAAATTTTATTTATTCAATACTAAGTTAATATTATATAAATTAATAATTTTTTTAATTACAATTAATAATTTTGAATTATAATTACTTAATAGTAGTACTAATATACATTCAAATTATGTAAATATATTAAAATTACTTAGACTTATCAATATAAATTTTATTAATACAAGTACTAGTTTACAAAAAAAAAAAATCAATAAGCATTTTATCTGTAGTTGCTACGCAGTAGTTAATTGGTACTTAGTACTTAGTAATCTTATAGTCAATATGTTCATGAGTTCAATTTATTTATACTTAGTAATAGTATTATATACTAAAATTATATACATAGTTGCATATGAAACTATGTAGTTTTAGTTAAATTTGATAGTAAGTTAGTATTATATAATATTTTCCAATATATTTACTTGATATTAAATTTTAATGTTAATATTAATTTACATTATAACTAAGAAATATGTAACTTTTTTTATTTCAATTAATAGTTTTTAATTATATTTACTTAATATTTATATTCATATATATATATTAAAATTATGTAGTTTATTTAATACTAATGCTTAATATTAATACTAATTTATATTATAAATATGTAATTTATTATTACAGTTACCAATTTTTAATTATATTTACTTAAGATTATTATTAATATGCATTACAATCATATAATGATACTAAAATTATATAATTTTATTAATATTAGTTTTATTAAATTTATTAACATTAAAATTATATAGTGATATTAAAATCATGTAATATCTTTTTAATCCATATTATGTTTAATTAATATTAATTTAGTATTATTTAATTAATATCATAGTCAATTTTTAATTATTTTATTATATTCAATACTAAATTAATATTATATTTACTACACAATTTTATTATATGTAATTTTATCACTTAATACTAATTTAAACTAATATTATATTTATTTAATATTAAATTAGTATTATATAATATTTGTTCGATAAATAAAATTATATTTATTTAATACTATTAATTAATAATGATATATCATTGAATTATATTTAACTAATACTAAATGAGCTTGTTCACTGGCTCTATAAGTAAGTTTATTCATGAACTTGTTCACGAGCATGTTCACGAGGCTGTTTACGAGCTTTCTAAATAAACTTGTTCACGAGTCTGTTTACAAACTTACTAAATGAGCTCTTTTACCAGTTTGTTCACGAACTTCTTATATGACTCTTGTTACGAGCATGTTCATGAACATACTAACGAGTCTTTTCGTGAGTTTAGATGGGCCGAACTTTAGAATATTTGCGCTATATTCGTTTATCACGCGAGCTTCAAAACTAAGTTCGGGTTCGACTCATTTAACTTAACAAACAAGCTCGAATGAGCTTTTAATGAGCCGTGCTCCGAGCGGCTCACAAGCCGCTTTATTCGTTTACACTTATAACTACAGTAGATAAAGAAGAAGAAGGAGAAAAAAAAAGGGGGAGACACCGCCGAAAGAAGGAAGTAAGGAAAGAAAGAGGAGGAACATACATTTCTACGAGTGGACTTATTTTCTTCAATTCTCTCATTCCTATACTCCTTTTTTGTGACTTTTGGGTTGATTTGGATTTGATTTTTGGTCTGTTGATGAAATTTTAAAAAATTTAAACATCACAGCAGTGCGATCAGGTGGCGTATGATTGCAATAAGGTGGCGCCCCATCCCTTTTCAGGCCCTCAGGTGGCACCTCAATGGGCACTAAGGCGATGCCTTAGTAGGCTAACAAGGCAGGACCTTAGTGACATAAAAATGATCAGGTGTCACCTCAATGGGCACAGAGGCGGTGCCTCTACACTGAGCTGAAGCCTTAGTGGTTCAAAAAGCTATTTTAAGTTGATTCTGATCAGTTTTTAACTTAGATTTCTAACATACATGATATACGGAGTAATACAAAATGTTGATTTGATCAGAAATATAAACAATTATGAAAATATGATGATTTTATGAGCACATGTACATTGAAAGGAAAGGTTATAGTAAGATTGTACCCGGAGTACGGCTGGATTTTGTAAGACATAAGACTGTGTCAGGGACACAATAACTCATGTGTGATTGTTATTCTTATACTTGGATTACAATGAGAAATTAATAAAATTGAGACATGTGATTATGATAACTGTCTTTGGGACAGCACTCGAGATTCTTGAATGCCTTTAGGGCTAATTTGAGTGGTTTATAGATCGATATGTATACCTAGATTGAACCTTCGATGTGCTGACTAGTACTCGTCACATCGATAGCAACCTGACCTGTTCTTGATCATATTTTGATATGAACATAACCAAGCTTTAAGATGGTGATAGGCTTGATGGAGAGGACAACACAATTAAAGTTAAAGCTAAGGATCCATTGAGCTTGCCACAAGGACTAATAATAAGGTCAAGGTCTAAGAAGCTTCAAAAGGCCTTAATTAGTTATGTGCAAGAATGGGCTACTAATCAAGGAAGTCATGTTAGAGCTGATACAAATGAGAAGCCAATTGAAGGGGTTTGGACTTTATTAAATGTTTTGTAAGTCCAAGTGCATGAAGGTATCAATACCAGGCATCCATAGGCATTACCTTCATGAGTGCAAGAAGTGGCCAGTCTTCCAGTCCACACTGGTGAGCGCCAGAGAACCAGTCTATGAGTGAGCACTGGTGAGCGCCAGTCCTTGGTGAGCACCGGCGAGTGCCAGTCCTTAGTGAGCACCAGTGCCCCGAATCAGCCTTTGACGAATTTTAACTTTTATTTCCTAGTTTATATTAGGGTTTTGAGTTGGAATATTATAAATACCAACCTTTTGATGTGTTTTAAATACAATTGAATGATATTAGAATTGAATAACAATATTCTTGTTCCTTTGCATAGTTGCTTGAATTCTTGAATTCTTATTGAATGTATAAACCACTTATCAAGGAATTGATATATCCTTATGGCGTGTTAAGGGTTGGGGTTTAAAGAACTTAGTTTTATTTAGGTTCTAATTCTTTGATCAATCTATCTTTCTATAATATGATCTAAGCGATTCTTGGGGTTTGACATCAATTTATTCTTGGGTTTTTAAGATAGTAATTCATGGGTTCATAATCATCAGGGTTATTCCTTGGATTGATTAGGAAACTATTTAGAGATATTTTTATTCTTGTTTGGTGTGATTATTTGACCTATTAGGGTTCCCAAAATATTCTTATTGTGAAATTAGGAAGAATTCAGTAATCCTACACAAAAAGGATTAAGCTGATTTAGGAATTCAACAATCCGAAAGTAGGAACAATTCTATACCATCTTATTTGAACTCTTTCAGCCTTAAATTCATTTTTTCTCCTTTAAAATTCTCTCTTCTTTGTAAATTTTTCAAGTCTTGGCTGAATTGACTCCATTGAAGAACATAGAGGTAACCTTCCTTCTTGATTAATTTTCCTTATGATTCTTATTTCCTATTCTATTCCTTCCTTATTTCCTTCATTCATTCTTGCATCATTAGACACTTGTTTTGCTACTATTCATGTTACTGTTCACTTTATTGCTTATTTCAAGCTAAATTGTATCTTTCTTGTCTCTTCCTTTTAATTTCGAGTTTCTTGCATCTAGATTATTTCTTTTTATGTTATTTGCATTATTTTGAAGTTTTCTTATACTTTTTATTCCTAATTTTATTGAAACATTGCTTTTTGTTTATATTTTCTTGATTCTCATGTTTTACATCAACTAAGCTTTTTAGATCATAATTCTTAGTACATTGTAAGTATAATGATACATTTGTTTTGTGGTTATTGATTCATATAAGAATCCTTGAAAACAAGCTGAGTGGTGTGAGTTTTTGACTTTGAGTGATCATTATTATTGGTGTAAAACATGAGTGAACATCCCTATCCATTGAGAGAAAATACGTAAGAGAGTGTAAGTGAGGTCCATATATTTTATTTTCTTACATACTAAACTTTATTGCAGCAATGTTAAGTGGGACTAATGAAAGTGATCATGTGCCACATCCCGGCATACCCGCGACATAAATGCATCAGAATGAGAGGGTGCAACGAAGCATACGAAGTATGAATGAGCAAATAGAGAGGTTGCAACTAGATATGGTAGCCCAATGAAGGGACATGGCAGCTAATCAACAAACCATATTATAGCAAATTACTATACTTGCTCGAGGTATGGAAAACAGGGCACATGCAGGGGTCAATATGCAAGGCAACAATGGGCAGCAAATGGGAGTAAATGAAGATAATTTTGATGAGGGTTTTGAGGAGTATGCTAATGCAGCCTAAGGTGGAGTTATAACATTATGTGGAGCTTGAGGAGTTAGTTCACCTTGCAATTAAAGTGGAAAAGCAACTAAAACCTAGAGGGGCAGTAAGGTTCGAGTATAAAGGCACTTCCAATAGTAGGCCAAATTGGTTTAACTCATGGAAAAGAGGTAAGCAAGGTGATGACAAGGTTGTTTCCAATGACAACAAAGGGAAAAGCATTTTGGGAAACAAAGGGACATCTAAACCCAAAATCAACAAGGAAAAGAATAGAGACATCAAGTGTTTCAGATGCTTGGGGTGTGGACACATTACTTCCCAATGTCCCAACAAGCGAACAATGGTGGCTAGAGAGCATAGAAAGATTAAAACAACAAGTGAGGATAGTGATCATGATGAAGAGGAGATACCACAATTGGAGGAGTGTAGTGATGATTGCATTGAGGGTTGATGCGGGTCAAATTATAATACCCTAGTCTCTAAGACTAAATATAGAGTAAATAGGGTGTCGAACACTAGGAATTTATGAATTTTATACTAACCGAATAGATAATAAGATGGATAGGTAAAGTATTAATTATGGGAATTGTTGGATTATTCTAATTATTCTAATTGATTACTAATTACTACTAATTATTCTAAATATTAAGTTAAATATGGTTTATTAGAACTACAAGTAGGAATTTATCAAGAATTACAAAATAAATAATTAATTATATCAAATGATTACAAACATAGTATAGGGCATAAATGCAACTCTCATTGTCATATATACTTAAAGTCCTTCAATGTAACTCTCATTGTCAATAAAGGGTAATTCATTTAGAGTCTACAAGTATTCTCATGTCATTGTAGAGATAAACATAATTCATATTATTACCATGCAAGGTTTATAATTTTTATTAAATAGAAACCCTTGTCTCCAAGTGATTTCATTGCCTTATAGAATTCAATTATATATCCACCAAAATGTACCAA
>CATIWO010039900.1:0-11105 GCA_949673435.1 Macaranga tanarius
ATTGGGATTTTCACATTCAGTATGGAAAGGTGTTTCCATGATATTAAGTGTTAATATCATTTCCCATTGCCATTTAGACTTGAACCTAGTAAGTCACACACATAAGGGTTGCACTTGTGATGATTAATATTAATTTGATTATCAATTAAAGAGTTTAATTAATTAATTAAATTAATTGAATTGGATTTGCGCATGTGTGGGGATCTAGCATATCCCGAAATCCGAATTCAAAGATTGGAACTTTATTGCATTTAAACAAATATTAATTGGGCTTAATTTAATATGTGATATTAAGTTCAAGACTAAATTAATATTTGCCTTCCAAATATATATGGACATGGCCCATGAGATGAAACATGAAAATTATGGATGATGGATATGGCCCATGAGATGGACCATAAATATTGGGCTTTGTTTAAAGAGTTTAAACTAGACCACTTGTTAATTATATGGATTGGGTATTGATTAAATAGTTTAATCTAACCCATTAATTGTTTGGATTGGATAGGCCTTCTCTAAGTGTAGAGAAGACCATATCCTAAGCCTTGGCCCAAGCCCATTAAGTGTTAATGGAATAGGGATAAGGAAATCCATGAAACCAAACATAGGCATTAGAAGCTTGGTGTCCAATCTTGCTATAGTAGCAAACTTGGTAGCCAATCTTCTATATGTAGCAAAATTGGTGGCTACTCTTGTCCATGTTACAAACTTGGAAGCCAATCTTGCAATAGTTGCAAGCTTGTGGGAGAAGACATCAAGGCTTATAATAAGACAAGAAGTTGTAGAGACAACTTTTGGTTAAGGCATTTGAGAGAGTTAGTTATTATAAAAAAAACACATCATAAGAGTTGTGATCTCTCCAACCTAAAGCCAAAGTTGTAAAAGATCAAAAACCATCATCCTTGGGAGGGTAGCTTTAAGTTCCATACTTCAAGATTAAAGAAGCGCATAAGCTCTTGGGTCATTCAAAGAGAGGCTTGTGTGGAGAGCTTTAATAATCTCGAAGATCAACCAAGTGCTATCTGTGTGTATCGAGCTAGAGGCTTCACACTTAGGAAGCTCGGAGCTAGTGGATCGCAACAATCAAAGCTTGTTGAGCATTCTACACACTTAGGAGTTTTATAAGTGTCACTTAACTTTTAGTATGTAGGACTTGTAATGTGATTACATGTCTACTTTGTTTATTGCTAAAATATTATCCATGATGCATGATTTATTAGTTATGTAAATTGCATATGATTTGGATCTTGTGGCATGGAATGGATTCAAACTTGATGCAAGTGTTGCATGCTTCCAAAATTTTTTTAAATAAAATTCCGCATTTTTGGTTGCTTTGATCTCCATTCCCTTCATAAATGCCTAACTAAACTCATAAATACAGTTTTATCACATAATTAACTAATATAATATTACTCTAAAAAATATACATAAATGTTACACCAAATCTCTACACACCCTTAATGAATTAGGATTATTACACAATAATCTAAAAATTTCTATTGTGACAAATCAATCCAAACTTATCTTATAAAAAGGTCCCTCTCTACCAACATGCACATACCCCACTTAGATGCAATCCAAACTCTACTCCTCATGTCATGAAAATAATATGCATGAATAGCGCATCTAAAAATATGGGTGTTACATTAACTCTCCTTTTCTTTTAAAATTATAAATAAACCCCTAAAAAGAAAAACTGACAAAAATTGTGTTAACATGAATTTTATAAAAATTTTCAGAGTCCTTTACATTTTTTTTACAGCAACAATATTTTTGAGATTACTGGATGATGATAATTATTGGATTTTAATATATTATTCGACATTCTCAAAATTAAGGTGTTGACAGTTGCCTTCTACTTCATCATAAATGTAACAAGGTGAAATTTTTGAGAAATCAACATGTCGAAGGATGCTGAAGGGCAAAGAAAATCTTTCTTTCCTCTGGCAATCAAATTCCAAAAGACAAGATTTTAATGTATGAGAAAACTTAATTTTGAAACCAGCCACTTTGGAAAAAAGGACGATGTTAAAAACTTGACACTTGACCTCAAAATTCCAAGCTTAGAAGACAACTTTAAAAATCAGACACTTAGCATTAAATTTTAAATAGGAAAATAATTTTGAAAACCTAGGCACTTGACGTTAAAGTTTCAAGTAAGGAAAATCAATTTTAAAAATCAGATACTTAGTGTTAAAATTATAAGCAGAGAAATAATTTTAAAAATCTAGACACTTGATTTAAAAGTTTCAAGTATGGAAATCATTTTTAAAAAGCGGACACTTAGAGTTAAAATTCTAAGTAGGAAAATAATTTTAAAAATTTAGACACTTGATATTAAAATTTCAAGCAAGGAAATCAATTTTAAAAGCTAGACACTTAGCGTTAAAATTCTAAATAAAAAAATGATTTAAAAAATTTAGACACTTGACGTTAAAATTTCAAGCAAGGAAATCAATTTTAAGAACCAAACACTTATAGTTAAAATTCTAAGTAGGAAAACCATTTTGAAAAAATCTTGTATCCTATAGTCAAAATTTTATAGGAAATAAAACCAAAATATTTTTTATGAAAAAACTCTTGTATCTTAGTGTCAAAATTCCAGGTGAAAAAAACAATTTGAAAAATTCTTGTAACCTAACATTAAAATTTTAGGCGTGAAAACTAAAACATTTTTAAAGAAAAAACTCTTATATCTTAGTGTCAAAATCCTATGCAAGAAAAAAAATTTAAAGAACATTTTAAAAAGGTTTGTTTGAAAAAAATTAATGATTGACAATATTTTTGAAAATAATTTTATAACAAAAGGATCATGTGTCAAAAATGAATTAAACACTTGTTAAAACATAAAACATAAAAATCAAATGTGAGTACCAAAAAAATAAGATAGGTATGCAATTAAATAAAGGGAAAAGTACGAATAAGTACCCTGTGGTTTGACCCTTTTTCACATAGAGGGTTATGGTTTATTTCGCGACAAAGGACTACCCTGTGTTTTATGCCGTTAACAACTAAAGGCATTTACCACTAACACCGTTATTTTTGCTGATGTGGCAGGGGCAAAAGTGCCATTTCATGTTTAGAAAAAAATCAAAAATCGGCTCAGTTATCAGAGAACTAACTCCATTGATTCACTTCAATTCTTCTTCTTCATCATCCTTTGCTAAGCCTACACGTTCAACAATTAATTTCCTCTGCGTTCATCAATGGTGAAGAAAAAAGTACCTAATTGGCTTAACAGCTCTCTCTGGTCCACCGCTCCTCCTTCCTCCTCCTCCTCTGTCGCCGACGATCACCTCCACCGCTCCTCCTCTACCACCTCTGAATCTCCTGTCCAGCCGCCGCTCCCTGTTCCGCCTCCTTCGGCGATAAAACGCTGCTTCATTAAAATTCTTGAAGATTCAACGATAGCCCTTCAAAGGATCAGCAATGTTGCCTGATCTTGCATCAGTCCATGCTTTTACAATTGTTCATTTTATTTCATCATCCCCTTCCTCGTACATATTCTGTCAGTCAAATATGTAAGCAGCTCAAATGTCAGTAAAAATAATGAAGTACATTAGCTTCAGCTATAATTATTCATTGCCTTCTGATGCATGCAAAAAATGCTCAAGTCAAGTGCCATTACTGAGCAAAGAGGCATTACCTTCATCAGATCCATAATTCCAGCCATGGGATCTCGCTCCTTATCCAGATTCAGCTTCAGCAGTCAAATAATGTAGCAAAAACATAATCAGTTCATAATTTTAAAGAAAAGAATCATCATCAAAATTTGTTCGTCATTCACTCAAATCATTACCTTGTCCTCTTTGAAGTGCAATTTTAACCAATTCCCCTTTGAAGCTTTAAACAAAGTGATAATGACCCTTGTAGGCTTAACTACAACTTTACATTTCTCTGGTACAATCTCTTTTGTCAATTTTGGTATGGCACATCGGTAGTTCTTTCCTTGGACATTGTGAAATTTGATGTCAAATGACATAGGCTTGAATTCTGTTTCAATCTTTTCCTCTTCCACAACTTCTAGGGAGACATATATTTGCAGAAGGCATACATAGAACTAAAACTAAAATTATATTATTAATATCACCATAAATCCATGCCCATGTTTCTGATTGTTAAATAAATATCTCCCTTCCATGATAAATATTTATTTTGCAAACAATTTATTACCTTGACTTTGTCATTGTCCTAATCCCAGCTAAAAGATCCAAGAGTAACATAATTCACTGCAGGGATAGAAGTAGAAGGCACTTTAACAGAGGCAATAGGAGTTAGAGTTGCAATAGGGGTGGGTGCAGGCAACTTAGACAACTGCACACAGGAGACAAGTCTAAATTATTTATTTCACAGGAAATTGGAGGAATACAGGAAATTGCACACAGTTGTTGTTGCTACTGTTGCTTTGTTCAAGTAGTTCATTAATACGGTTAAGTGTATAAGTTGCCTTCACATTAATGGCTTGAATCATAATCTTTGCTAGTCCTTAAACATCAGTGTCAAAGCTATGAGGGTTTGATATAAGTGAAGAAACATAAAGCTGATAATAAGGTGTCTGCCTGCAGGTTTTCTCAATCAAGTTACTGCCAATAATGCTTGGAATATTAGCGTGAACAGGGAAGATAAAGATTAAAAGGAGACTCTTCATTTTCATTTTTGTAGTAAAAATAAAAATGGGTACTTAAAAAAAACTAGTAGTTGATTTCTGTAGTGAGTTTTGTGATTCTGTATTGGGTTTGCAAGGTCACTTTGGTCGAGCGAATTAGCTAAGAAGACAGTGGTATGTAAACATAAAATGGCAATTTTTCCCCTGCCACATCAGCAAAAATAACGGTGTTAGTGGTAAATGCCTTTAGTTGTTAACGGCGTAAAACACAAGGTAGTCCTTTGTCGCGAAATAAACTACAGCCCTCTATGTGAAAAAGGGTCAAACCACAGGGTACTTATCCGTACTTTTCCCTTAAATAAATGTAAGATAGTAGAGATTATATTAAAAACTTATTACAACAAAAAAGTAAGCTTGTATGCATGCATGCCATGACACTTACCTTACTCTTCCATTTGGATAGGATAGTTCACTATCTTGAGAAGCTCAGATAATAGTCTTGTAAAAGGAAACATTGATGAGAAAATTCATTGATATCAAGATTAACTCTCAAAAGATGTGCCATTAATTATACTAAGGAAGAAGATAAGGAAGCCTCAATCAATCTGATGATGATATGCCTCCTAAAATCAATTGTTCATGATTGTTGATTGGTGCCTAATTTGAAACGCTGTGAGATCCACTATTAAGGATGCATATATTAAAGGGCGAAAAGACCTTAGCTGATTTTAAAGATCTTTGAGGTGATGTCAAGGGCTTATATCCTTGAAAACTATTTGAATTCGCAATGTATAGTTAGTGCTGATTGCTTTAAAGCTGCCCCCAAGATTAATGGTGGCTGAATTTAGGCACTTCATAATTCATTATTCCACACGTGTCTATTCTGAAACAAATTGGCCCCTAGCTACTTCAGAAGTTGATACGAAGCAATAAGTCATGGATTTCTTGGAATAAGTTTTCGGAACAATGGATAGGAAAATTGCTCTAATCAAGTTAAACAAGTGAAAATTTGCCATTCTTCTTATTTTAGCAACGTAGTTTTCCTCAAACTTTAATTTATTTTATGTCTTTCCATTTAATTAGGAAAGATGAAATAAATATTTTACACAACTTTTAACAATAATAATGATAAATATGGGTCTTTTGATTTTGACATAACTAGACATTACAAATAGCTTCTGAAATTTTTTCTATCGTTAAGTGGCTTACCTTTACAAGTTTTCTAACTAACTATTTTGTGCTCTCTGTCCTTTTATGTGGTCCTTAATTTTTGCGTAGACAGTCTCTTTGTGGCATTTTCTCCTCAACAGGGCATTTTTTATTTTTTATTTCATTTTTTCTTTAACTTTTGCCTATATAGCCCCTTTGTGGGGTTTCCTCCATGGTGAGGTTTTAACAGAAAGTATCTCAAGCTTGTTAATTGTCATCTTTTGGCCCATCCCTTGTGGTATTGTTTGGAATCTCAACAGTTTTACATTTGTCAAAAATGCCTCCCTTCATTTCCTTAATTTAGAATTAGATCGGAGTTGGTTCTCCTCCTCATTTGGTAGACAATCTTTCTCAAGATCATGTTATCGCTTAATTGCACTTTAAAATAGTGGCCCTATTTTGAGTTCAACAAATACTTTTTGTTACTTTTTCTTTCACTCATTAGAAAAAAATTCATATGTAATGAGTAATATTTGCAATTGTGCCAATATTAAATGACTTAATTTGCATAAAATACATGTAAAAAATGTATGTGTAATAATTATCACAATAAACATAATTAATTGAGAAATCATCAAACAAATAAGGCAAAAAATTAAACTTTTATTGCATTAAACTTGAAGAAAAAATAAATTCAAAGTCTTCAAAAGACTAGCAATTATTCTAAGCAAATCCTAAATCACTAAAACTTCACTAGCATAAATCATCTTCAGTAATGAGCATCCTTCTTATTCTTAGAGAGTTGATCCAATCTTATCCGTATCACTAAAAAAAAGAATGAGACATGTAATGGTAAGAGCAGAATAACTTTGGAGATTCTTCCCCTTGCACACGCTTTCTCTTTTGGGAGCTAGATTCACCATTTCCTTCATCATTAAGACGTCGCCATGTGTTAGGGTGATATCTGCCACTTTTAATCAACCTATTCACTTGACAATGAAGTACCTTATAACTGTTGGTTTTGTGGCCAGATGCTTGATGGTAATCACAATAAGTACTTGGGTTAGTCACAACTGGCAAATCTTTCACACTCTTAGGATTAAATGGAGCTAGTAAACCTCTCAAAATAAGGTGTTTAAAGACTTGGGATAGTGATATGTTAGTGTAAGAATACTCCACAGGTTGTGGTAGTGCTTAACCTGTTGTTTGATTAGATTCTTAAGATTATTCATGAAATCATCCCTTTCCAAGATGTTTTCAGGAATGGGCAATGGGTCTCGACTCGGTATAGGATTTGTCCAGCCTTTCTAAAGGTGCGATGGTTAATGTCTTGAATGATCAAAAGTGGGAAAAAGGATTTTAGCCTCAAAGGTGTTTTTTTAATTTTAAATTATTGCTCCTCTTCATATTCCCATCTAGTTAGTTGCATTATTTCTATTGGCATAACATCAAAATGAGGCCAATAATCAAACATTTTTGAATGTCCTGGCAACACTGTCTCTTTACTGAGTTACTTTATAGACTCAACATCAAAAGATGACTTTACTATTTCTTCAGCAAGGACAGATGGATTTAGTGATAATGGGTTCTTTCGAGTATTTGGCCTTCTAATCTCAAGGTCAGATCCAACTATCTCTGAAAACTTTATTGGTATGTCTTGAATCAATTGCTCTCTTTTAAGTTATGTCCAGATAGAAGGTGATGATGAATGCATAATTGCAAAAAAAGGTGTTAGCATGATGCATTAATATTATGTATGATTGATATGCAAGTCACTTACACAAGCATATTACACAAATAAGTATATACAAGTAACCTTCCAACCTTATTCCTTCCACAATGGTCCCTAGAATTTTTATTCTAGGCCTTGATTATCAGTAAGGGATAATAAGACCAACGAGCATGTTATCTCTTGAAAGTAAAGTAAACAAGTAGCCCCTTTTATTGATAAAACCAAAATCTATTTAAAAGTAATGGGCTATAAAAAAAAGTGTTTGGGCCCAATCTCATATGGCTCACTAATTCATCATTATAAGCTGGGACTTTATAAACAAAAGGACTAGATGACATAAAACACATGCACATTAGATAAATCCTAAGGGATGTTACTAAGACCACTACATGGGCTGAGTCTTGAGTTAAGTCAAAGGCTCATATAACTTCATACTTTATTTCCATCTTCCCACTTAAGAGTCCGAACGACATACTTAATTATAATTCACTATAAGCGATAATAGTTAGATACACCACTACTAGGGTCGTGTGGAATAAAGCAGCAATACATTAACTATTATCGGGTTAATCAGGATGGTGTACACATTGTTTGTAAGTGCAGTGATGCAAAGGAATTAACTATCAAACAAACACCCATAATAAGTAAAACACCGGAATTAGTATCTCTATCGCCAGTGGAGTCGCCCCCTATAAACGGTAAGGTTTAGCGCACACCTAAGTATTTGGCAACCACGACACTATGTAGACTTTGCAACCCACTTGCGAGTACAAAATTAGCCATATCGGCTAGAATTGGAGAAGTCACCGCCCGAGTAATAACCAGAAAACTGAATATCGCAGCAACTGGATTCCATAGAGATCCAGCAACCGCCTTTAAAAACTGAGTTCAGATACTGAATCTCTATTTGTGTTCTACTTAT
Source organism: Macaranga tanarius (assembly GCA_949673435.1). Taxonomy (NCBI): domain Eukaryota; kingdom Viridiplantae; phylum Streptophyta; class Magnoliopsida; order Malpighiales; family Euphorbiaceae; genus Macaranga; species Macaranga tanarius. The sequence goes on from CATIWO010039900.1 coordinate 8,410, forward strand.
TATAAATGTTTCTTTTTTAGTCAATTCTTTATTACATGCAATTATGCAATTTAAATAGTCGAGCAATTATGACCATATTGTTAATAATTTTTACATACCATTTTTAAGAATTACTAAGTTTATACATATCACCAAATTATTAAATTTAAAGTCATCATATTATGCATCACTCACATGACATATTTACATCACATACACATATAAAGACATACAAAAAAAAAAGGTGAGGAAAAAAAAGTACAACCCATGAAAACTAAAATAAAAAGTCGAAATCTAACCTATGTTAAAAAAAAAAAAGAGAAAAATAAGTAAAGCCAAAATAAATATAAAGTTAAAGTCCATGAAAGAAGGGATGATAAAAGAATTATAGCCCAATAAAAATACCAAAATACATAAATTAAAGAAAAGGGTTCATTAGGTAGCCCATCTAACATCAAATCTAATTAGATCTACCAACTAGTCTAAGTGGATTGGGCCCTACAAAAAATTTCACAAATCTATAAAAGGTTAAACAATAAAAAGATATATAATTATACAATATAAAAAAATACAACAAAAATAAAAATGTATGAAAATAATAATAAAAATGACAATAAAATAATACTAAAAATAATAATCTCACAAATATTGAAATAAAACCAAATTAGACTAAAACTAAACTAATCAAAATTACTTAAAACACAAAGCTATTCAATTTTATTAAAGTAACCTAAATTATTATATTTACATATTTGTTAATTAACCTAATTCAAAATTAATTAATAAAAAAATAAAACTAAATTAACTGATAAAAAACACAAATGCATAAACTTTAATTAGCTCAATTCCATTTAACAAATAAAATCCTACCAAAACAAATTAAACAGAATAAAGAAATATATGACAAAGAAATAAATAAAATAAATTTTGGTTAGTGGAATTTTAATTAATAACAAATAAACTGAAATTAGATTATTTAATAAAACAAAGAAAACAAGATTAAAGAAAATAGCAAAACATAAACAAAATGAAAACGAGTTGTACTTGCACCTATGCATCAGGTGCATGATTAAACATTAATTAAAAAAATTAAATTATGCAAAGGACGACACCTGTTATAGTAGGTGCCTTTGATAGACCAACAAAAAAAACCAATTTTATTACTTTTTCAAAACAAATAAATTTTAAATAGCTATTATATAATATTAAGTCTAACTTAGTCTTAATTATATACCAATAATTACACATTTAAACAAAATTAATTTCATATAAAATACGTGAACAATCAAAGAAAAAGGACAAAATTAAACTAGATGGAAAATCTAACAAAATTAAAATAAAAGCAATGAATAAAATCTAACGAATTAAATTAAATCAAACAAATAACAAAAGAGAAGGAAAAAAATTCAAACAATTATACTATTAACTAAAATAATACTTTACCTTCAGATTCACCTTGTGATGGTTGTCTCTTTGAAGGATATTGTTGTGTGGTAGGAATTGGCTCAAACTGTTAAATTTTTCCAAAAAAAAAAAAATAAGCAAATGAATGTATTTGATTTTTGTATTTGTGAATTGATTTTCAAAAAGCCCTAAGTCTACCTGTGGACACATGGTCTGGCCCGACCCGCAAGGCAAAAGGCCAATGATGAAGGTTTGTAATTAAGCTCAATTTGTCAAAGAATTGGATTCAAACCCACTTGTGAGAGAGCCCAAAATCATGACAAGCCCAAATACCTAGCCCAACCCATAAACCAGTATCTTCGGCCCAAACCAAATAAAGCCCATCGAAGCCCATTTTCTTCTAAGAGGCGTACGCCTCCTTGATATAGAGGCACACGCCTCTTTAATGTAAAGGCGCACGTTTTTGTCAGCAGAGACACACACCTCTTTAACACCTGTAACAAAAAAAAATTTAGTTACATAACGTGGATCGCTCCACGTTCTGTAACGCTTCATTAACTCCCAACATAGAGAGTTAATGGCAGAAAGAGAGGAGCTTCAGGGCACCATAAAAGAGGAAAGTGAGGGTCTTTTAGGGGGATCTTTGGCTGAAAAAAAAAAGACAGAGAGAGGAAAAAAAAAAGAAAAAAATGAGAGAAAAAAAAGGGAAGAAGAATTAGAAACCAAGAACCATAAAGGGTCTGAATCCAAATCGGAGGCAGAAGAGAGGCAATCTGGAATCCGTCTGAGGGACAAATAATTTTGAAACAAGCTTCACAGTATTTTTCTGCTCTTCTTTTTCTAAAATTCGATTTTTTTTACATTTAATTTGCGTTTATTTCGTTTAATCTCATTTTTATATATAACATGCGTTCCTAGTGATTATAGAGTGATTTGATTTGTTTGTGACCCTTTTTGTGTTGATTTACATTGCTTGTTAGTGATTAAAATAATTTAAAATATGTAATCTTCGTCTCTGTCTAAAACCAGAGGGCGTGCGTCTGTACGATGAGACGCACGCCCCAGCATGTAGAGGCGCACGCCTCTACCGCTACTTTTTTTTGAATTTATGACCGTTAGTGAAGTATGCGCCTATTTATCAGAGGCGTGCGCCCCTCCTTGCAGAGACGCACGTGTTTCAGAACACTTGATTTATTTGCTTTTATTTATCTGCTTTTCTTTTTCTGTTTAAATCATATTTTCTGAATGATTTAAATCTTGTGTTGTGTTATATCCTATGTTTCCAGTAATTTATGTTTAATTTAGTTGTTTAA
>CATIWO010039938.1:0-28085 GCA_949673435.1 Macaranga tanarius
AAGAATGTAAGGGATGAGCTCCCAAAAATGTGCCATTGAGCTTGTATTGTGAGCTAAATGTTTGATGTAATGCCTGTTAGAAATTTGTATGAAGTAAGTGTTAATTGCCTTTCTTCAAGTGTTGCATTCCTGTGTTTAGTAAATGTCAGGTTCAGATGGAATTAATTGATACTGTAATTAAACATTAATGATCAAAATTAAAAAAAAAAGATTGAGCATATAATTAGTTTCAATACTTGAAAAGAAAAGGAATTGATTGGACAAACATAATGAACAATCTACTAAATTCTTTATAGTGCAACAACAAATTGCCAATGCACTTTAAGACAAAATATGTGTACACAAAATATAACTGCAAAACCTTCTATTTGATAGGTTGTAGATAAGATAAAATATAACCCAAAAATATTTCCAACCAATATATGCGAAGTTGACAACTTTTGAGGTTGGCAAAAATAGGCTAAGTTAGCAACCAATAATAGCAACTTAGCAATCTAAACTATAAACAAAATAGCATCACAATAGCCAGTGCCATTTTCCACAAAAAAAAAATCCATATTTTCTTTCAACCTATTGAAGCTTTCCCTTAGCCTTTCCTTCAGCTTTTCCCTGAGCCGATACCTGAGACTTGCCCCCATTAGCAGGCTGATTGTTTTGCATGAAAAATAATTGTAATTCAGATGCTCTTTTGAGGTTGTTGTAACTTGAAGGTGGTACTTAGACTGTCAACCTTTATGGACCTTGCATAGTAGCCTTACCCCTTACGTTAGCTGCACTTGAAAAAGTACTTCTGATAGTTGAATTTGCATTTGCATTTGGTTGACCTATTGCTTCCACAAATGAATGTGTGGGAGGTTTAAAGGAAATATTATGTGAAGCTGTCATAATTGGCTGCGATAGACTTCGTGAAATTTGTTGAACCTAAACAATAATTATAGCCAAATTAGTCATGGACTCCAAATAACATACCCTTTAAGAGATTGTAAAATTTAAAGTAAACCTGAGCATTCACTGAAGATGTAGGTTGGGATGCACATATAAATCCAGCAGTTGCACCTCTAGAGTCCTAAGTATACAAGTCATAAAAGAACCTACTGATTAAACACATTCAAAACCAAAATCTAAAAGCTTCAACAGTTATTTATTGGCAACAAACATGTGCATTCACAAAAGATGATGGTTTAGGGGCACTTGGACCTTGTGATGCACTTGAACTTCCAAAATTCTTTGAACAGAACATCACAGACCACTATTCATTAAGTGCAGTCTAAAGAAAAAATATAAATATGCATGATTATTGAAAATATACCTGAGCATGAACAGATGATGTTGTTGTACCTCGCTTGCCTCTTCTACTATTTGATGAATCCTATGAACATAAACAATGACAGTTAATTAGATATAGTTAATGCTTTCACCACAATCATATGATACTAAGGAGGACATCAGTTATTACTATGTTTCCTTGTTATTGTCTTTTAAGCCTCATTCTTTTCTGCCAACCAGTTTTCCCTGTAATTGCTGCCTTACAACCTTTGACATTATGCCCTTTTTTACCACAATTACCATATATCACAAACCCTCCAGCTCTAGAGACTCTGAATGGATTAACTGGTTCATCTTTTGATCTAATTATTTTTTTATAGGTCTTCCTGCAGGCTTTCGAGGTATGTTGGGATGAATATCAGCATACTCAGTGCGCTCCCATTCCTCCATGCTTGGCACAGGATTGATGACATACCTATAGACAGCCAAATAATTATCCTTCAAAAAATATTTATCCACATAGGCTTCTGGCAGCTCCCTGTTTGCATAAATGGCTAAAATGGCATGCTTGCATGGTATTCGAGTTATATCCCACACTCTACAAGTGCAAGTCCTTTATGCTAAGTTCACAGCTGCTTGTGTGTTATAGTACTCCACTTTATACTTATGTTGACCTGCTGGTGTACAGAAACAATTTCTGCTATCAAACTTTAATTTCTCTAAATGATCTTGCACAACAGAACATATATCACCTCTGTACCTGAGCATTCCTGTGTACTTCACATAGGTCCTTTTCATTAACTGTTTGTGTATCCATTCCATCATACTCAAAATAGGCATATATCCTGCTTCTTTGATGTAGGAATTAAAAGACTCACTGATGTTATTTTGAATAGCATCACATTTAGTGTGAACTGCAAAGAAACACCTAGCCCATATTTTTGGATTCTTCCCTACAGCCCATTCAAATGCCTTACGATCCACCTCTTTTAGCTTTTGAAGACAGCCTTCAAATGTTTTAACAGTTGTTGCACCAGCAGCAGACCAAAGCAACTGCTTATCAACTTTACTAAACTACAACTCGAAGTTATCATACATGTGTTTAACATAATACCTATGTTCAACATTAGGCATTTTCTCTTCAAAAGCTTCAACAAGTCCCTAAATTATAATGAAAAAAATCAGTAGTTAGTTTTATAAATTGATAAGAAGTTTGATGAAAAAGTAGAAAGTCTGACATATACTTACTTTCTGTTTATCTAACATGAACACCCAACGTGTCTCTGAAGGGTGGCCAAAGTCTTCAAATAAGATACCTAGAAACCACTTCCATGAATCTTTACATTCAATATCCACAACAGCAAATGCTAATGGGAACATATTGTCATTACCATCCCGTACTACTGCACACAGTAATTGTCCACCCATTGAGGCCTTTAAAAAACATCCATCTAACCTAATTATAGGCCACAAACTAGAGAAGTAACCTTACTTTTGTGCAGCCAGTCTAACATACATGTAGTGGAACATTAATATTTTCTTTGGCCTTTGACTACCACAAACACTAGCTTCATTCTCATCACCACCTCCATTCTGGTGAATATTTGCCTCATATGTTAGCTCAGTTTTGATTTTCACTAAACTTCCAGGATTTGTCACTTTTACAGTTTCTGCATAGTCCCACAATCTTTTATATTGCTCTTTCAAATCACCCTCAATTTTTTTCTTTGCTTTTTGTTTTGCTCTGTAGCATTTGGAGACACTAATTTTTGCACACAATTTTCTTTGTAAACTTTTTCTCATTGCATCAATCTTCCAACCAGGATTTTCCCTCAACTCTTCCATGTACTTAGTTGCCAAGTAAGTCGAATTCACCAACAGGTTATCAAATTCTCTTGGACAGTTATGAACTGTTTTAAAGGTTTTGATTTGGAACACATTTAATTCTCTTAGTTAGGATGCATGAATTTTGAAACCACATTTTTCCCACATACCGCAATGATTCTCAGAGCATTATTCTTGTTCAACTCGTACTTGTATCCTCTCTTAATAGCCCATTCTTTTAAGGCTTTCCTGAAAATAAACCTGTTTGCAAACTTCATTTCTTTGCACAATTGTGGCTCACTCATATATGTCAGCTCATTAAATTCAGGGAACACTTCATTTCCTTCTTCATCTGAACCTCTCAAACTATGCAGTTCATCAGAATCCACTACTGGTTCATTAAACTCTACATAATCTTCTTCATTCAGATCAGTAGGCTGATTATTGTCATGCTCAGTTGCAGGTTTGTTTGCTTGATTATCTACATTAGCAGTCCGTGAATCATTTATTGGAGGTACACTTTCAGCTGCATTATTACCACCAACAGTTGTATGCCTAAATATATCATCATCTCTTCCTTCAAGATCATTATACATACAACTCACTTCACTACATCCAGATTCATACTCACTGTCAGTCCCATTAGTTTCCTCACTTGGCTGATACTCACTGTCACATGAATCATTGTCCCATGAATCATCACAAAAATCATATTTCTTGGTACTGTCCCCTTCATTTCCATGTTCTTCTTCATTAGGTGCAGGTGGCATCTTTGGTGCTGATGGTCTGTCAGAGGGAACTCCTTGCTCAGATGCAGGTGGATCCCCATGTGAATGTGCACTCTCTATTGTTGCTTGGTGATCAGAATTATGAGATGAATTGTCAGAGCCATGTTCAACACTATCAGCTGCATCATCTGACATATATACATAAAATTCATTATCTTCCTCCAACTCTATTTCAGAGCCATCTCCTTGCTCCATCTCCTTGCTCCATTTCAGAGCCATCTCGTTGCTCCATTTTAGAGCCATCTCCTTGCTCCATTTTACCACACTTGAACACAGGTCCTTGCATATTCAACGGATCAGCATTTTCAACAAAGTATAACTCCATGTCTGGATACGCCTTGTTGCAGTCCAACATATGCAACAAATCCTTATCTTCTAAAATCTGCTCCAAAGCTTCATTACCACTAATGCCCCACAATCTACACCATATTCGACGCAGATTTTTATACCCCCATTCTTTACAGTACCACTATAACTCATAGAAAGAAAGCATGTCTAAATCAAAATTTTCCACTCTCTCCACACTACCACCAACATACACCATCTCAGGATTGTCTTCCCAATGACCTCCATGGTGCATCACCAAGTTAACAGTGTTCATATTCTGAAATAAAAAATATACCACAACTTTTTAAATTGCTATAAACAACGAAAATTTCCATGCTTTTCTTAAACATATGTGCAGAATCAAAAATTTACAAAAACTATTAAACAAATGTGCAACCACACTAAACCCAAACCCGTTTACCCATACCCTAAACCCCATATAACCATAAAACCCTTACACCCTAAAACCCTCAATTTTTTAATGTATGAAAAATGGACTATTTGGAGAGCAAATTTACATACCTTGTACCTTACGTAATAAGGTGCCCCCTTTGGTCCCTTGCACAAAAAGTAAACCAACAATCTTCGATATCCAGTCTTCAATAATCAAAATTCACTTTTCAATTCGAAGAACACAAACCTCAATTCAATTTTTACCCATCAACTCGACATTTTAGGGTTTTTTGCTCGTCATTTTCTTGTTATTTCAAGAGAGATTGTACCGTTCTTTTGTGATCAAGTTTTTTTTTTTTGCGTTTTAGTGTGTTTAACCACTATGAAAACGGCGTCATTTTTGTTTTAGGTTGAAGTCCACGTATCCAGCCACCTGTCATCCATGCGTACCAGTTTGAAGCCACGTCAGCAAATTTTGACGGTGTTACAGGGTTTGGCTATTATTTGCTAACGGTCTAATTCACGGGGTACTAAACTGTCGTGAAAAATACCACAGGACCAAAAGTGTTAATACACTAAACCGCATGGTACTTTTTTGTAATTACTCCAAAAAAAAACTCCTAAAGGTTTGGGCCAACCGCCACGTGTCTGTTTTCTTTTGCTATAATCACTGACCTGTGACGTAGACCAACACTAAAACCCATGCCACGAATTTTTCAATTATTATTTTTCTTTTGAAGAACTTTTTGCAATAATTATTATATAGTAATGATAAAAGCCTAAAATACACGTTTTGGAATTAACTAGGAGGCTGGTGAGTAAAAACAAGCTTTATAATACACAAATGCTTCATGGGTCATGGCCCTCTTCTCATATAATTCTGTGAAATAATAATTATTTTATTGTTTTATTTCCCTTTTTTTTTTTTTAAAAAAAAAGTTTGCTATATGATATCACTATGTAACTTTATTCACCATAATTGAAGATCATAATCATAAAAAGAAATATTGATGATAATATTTTTTTTTGCATATATTATGATGAATGGATGATGATGTCTGCTGCCATGAAATGGTCGGTCTTAGTGGCATGAATTGTGTGTGCTGACTATGTGGAAATTGGATTCAAATTCATAGTTCCATTTGGCATGCAAATATATAATTTAATATTTAATTAATAAGACTTCGATTAATTAATTGATGGGTCCATAATGTGTAGAAAATCTTGGGGACAAAATTTTTTTACTCAATAATATGGTTTTTGCAACCATACAAAATCTAGTTGCATGCATGTCTCCTCTCTTTAAACATTTCTATCTTAAGCCCATGTTATGTCTACCATGATTTTTCATTATTTTAGACATTTCAATTAGGCTAGTAAGGTAATAATTTAAGTGATGGTCAAATGTATTGATATCTGGTACTAAAAAATTTCCATAAATGTCTCAGTATCGTGAATTAAGATCTGATCTGAATGGTCGTAGGTGGATAGTATATAGTTGTGTGTTGGTGCATGCTCCCCAAAAGTCCATTTCTTTAACCTTAAGAAAAAGAATTAATGCAGTCACATGATAAAAGGAGGATATGGAGATGCTTTTTGATTTGATCAAAGGACAATATTTTTTTGATTCGATCCGGCTGTTATTAAGTATTACAAAAATATGAGTTCATAAACTCTTGAAGGGTTTTTTTTTTTTTATCTTGTTCTTGTGGATTGAATCAAGGACCGCATAGATAAAATGAGATTTCAGATTGAATGGCATTGTTAGTGGGATATTTTCATCCGTGTAATCAACTCATTGGCCAATTAGGAGAAGCTGCAAGATGTACATGGATAGGAATGTGGGCCAAACCAGATACTATAAAAGACCCAACCTTCACGCACCACATTCGTCCATCAACAGAACCAACTTCATCAGGAGCAGCAGCAAGTCAAGAAAATGGCAACCCTTTCCTCTCCTTTCACAGGCAAGGCTGTTCCTTTGAGTGCACCAACCGAGCTGCACGCAGTGGCAATGGGAGAGTCTCAATGAGGAAGACAGCAGGAAAACCAGCTGCTTTCTCTGGGAGCCCCTGGTATGGACCTGACCGTGTCAAGTTCCTTGGTCCATTCTCTGGGGAGCCACCATCCTACTTGACAGGTAAAGTAAATTCCCCGGTGACTACGGTTGGGACACTGCCAGGGCTATCAGCTGACCCTGAAACCTTTGCCAAAAACACAGAGCTTGAGGTGATTCATTGCAGGTGGGCAATGCTTGGGGCTTTGGGTTGTGTATTCCGGAACTTCTTGCCAGGAATGGAGTAAAGTTCGGTGAGGCAGTGTGGTTCAAGGCTGGTTCTCAAATCTTCAGTGAGATTGGTCTTGACTACTTGGGAAATCCCAGCCTCTTCCATGCACAAAGCATTCTAGCCATCTGGGCAACCCAGGTTGTCCTCATGGGTGCTGTTGACGGTTACCGTATTGCAGGAGGACCCCTTGTACTCAGGAGGCAGCTTTGATCCCTTGGGGTTTGCTGATGATCCTGAAGCATTTGCAGAGCTTAAGGTGAAAGAAATCAAGAATGGGCGACTTGCCATGTTCTCTATGTTCGGTTTCTTTGTTCAAGCTATTGTGACTGGCGAGGGACCTCTGGAGAACCTTGCTGATCATCTTGCTGATCCTGTCAACAACAGTGCCTGGACTTACGCCACAGACTTTGTGCCTGGAAAGTGAACTCGCCAATATATATGTTAAAAGATGTTTTGATTTTGCAACTGATACTTTTGTCATGTAACAAAATTGTATGTTAAAGCCAGGAATGAGTCAAATTTGATGGTTCTCACAGTACATGAATTGGAGTTTCTATAGTTACAATGCCATTGCACACCAAAAGGCCTTAAAAAACATCTACACGCCTAGAAATGAATCTATAGCCTCTTGGGGGTTCCTGAAGCATTATCAATAAGGCTGCAGACTTGGCCTCGGTTGAGCTGGAGGCCAGGTTGTTCTAGCCATAGTGATCCCCATCCTCCATAGCCTTGCAACTAACATTTCACCATGCCTCAAGAAACAGTAAAGTTTTGAAGCATTCTGTGATCTTTTTATTGATATCTTTGAGATAGCCTTAGCAAGAAGATGGTATGAGCTCAGTTAGAAGGGAAAAATGAAAATGCTGTCGTTCACAGCTCAACTCTGTGACTCGGTACTTGATAACTAGTTCAACAAACATGTAATTTTATATCAATCCCTCACAGCCAGCATAGGGTGTCGGTATGTGCATAATAGCAGCTCCAGGCCTATCATCAGCGTAGCAGATATGCATACTACACCAAATTCCCCATTAGAGTAGGACAAAATTGGTAGTACCAATAGCAGCTCTACCATCCATCACTAGGATGCCAGGAACTTAACCATTTGCATCCCTCTTCCAGCCACCACAATTTCATACCGGTTCCTAAGTAAGAGACATCAAAACCATAAATAGAATGAGCTTATTATTTATCCATCATAACTGTGAAATGCTTGTGAACTGCTAAGTGAAAGGTATACTTCAGTTACTGACCTTTCACAGGCTCTGGCATGTAATGCTTCTGGCTCTGGAACACTGATGACTAAATGAGTTTTTTCAGTCAATTTACAATGCTCCTCAAGAAGCCAGCATCTGATGCGCTGGTCAAGCCCAGTGGAGAACACCCATGTGCCATCCGTCCAAACACCTTTATTAAAAAAAACAAATTCCAATCTGTCAGCAGCCATACTATTGAAAATTCCTCCACAAACGGCTTTGCTTATATTCTTCTCACAGGGCGCAAATATCTTAAACCAATGTATAGAAAACCAGAAGGAAAAAATGACATCAAAGTCGATTAATTATAGATAAAGGAAGTAGCTAAGCCTTTTAATATCCACTTAAAATATAGTTAGACTTTCCTATCTATAGCCAGTCATTAATATGTTCACAGAGATCAGAAGCAAGTTAAGCAACTACAATGGGTAGCAGGAAGAAAGGTTCTCAGCAAAACTGCAGCAACAAATTTGGTACCTGTTAGGGTCTCAAATCATACACTGATTGACACACAAGTGTCAAAACACACAAAGACACTAATATATGAAATTTCAGAAGCGCTATTTTAACTTCACCTTTTATGGCAGAACTATGAGCTGAGGAGACTCTGTCATGATATGACAATCTGATTCCGTATTTCTTGAACTGGCATTCACTAAAAGGAACAGAATTTTTAATACTTTGAGATTCAGTGATTGCATTTATGGTGTTTGGTGTGACAATATCAGAATCCTCATGTGTTGATAACAATGACTTTTCAAATTTATGACAGTGAAGGGCTTGATCATCACCCCCACTTACTACACTGAATAAAAAACCAGAGTCAGAATTCCAAGAGTCATGTATGTCTGAAACATGGAGACAATTTACACCAGATTGGTGAACATTACTGAGAACATGTAAAGGCTGTATTTCACATATGTTAGTTATGGGATCAACATTATTTACTTCTGGCTCCAGAAAAACACTATCCGTAGATTGAGAACAAACTGCATGGCAGCTTTCAGCATCACTCGCATGGTTAACAGAATTGCAGCTAGTTCTATCACCAGCTTTAGAAGAAAATAAGCCATCAATTGGTTTATTCTTAGACATGTTACTACTTATTGACTTCCACCATCGTCCACCCTGGCTCCCTCTTCCCGTGCGTGGCCGTGTCGGGCAATTTATAAGTTTTTCAACATCAAGGGCTGACAATTGCCTCACAAATGATTCAATGCTTTCAGTTAGATCCCAAAAGGCAATGCTTCCATCAGTTGCTCCACTTATCACAATGTATGCATTTCCAACCCAAGTGGTTTCTGTAAATAAAGCATACAACAAACAATGAGGAGCCCCATGCAAGATATGTAATAGCATCATATTATCAAAATTTTGTGCATTATATGATGCGGCGATGTAATGATTTCTTATCCTAAGTTCTGAAAGACCAAACAAAAATAACCAAACCTCCAGAAGTAAGATGAGCAGGAATGACAACATGCTGCAATGTCAAAACAGGTGATGATAGAGGACCCAATAAAGCAACATCAAACCTGTAAACAGGTGGGCGGGGGAGAAAGCATGAATTAGATTCAGTGAATTAACAATTACTGTAATTTGCTCTGAGTGCATTAGAAAAATAATTCATAAGTACCATAACCGATGTGGTAAAACAAGGGCTCGTAATGCAAGTGTAGCATCTGAACAAGAAACAATGATAAAACAGACAGTCAACCTGAAAGGGAGGAAAATATAGGTTGTTTTATATTTTAACTAGATTAAGGAAGTCAACGGCGAGATGAAAGTCATAGCAAAAAGATAAATATACTCTCATCTCACCTGGAACCACTGAATTTCACAAGAAATGCAGTGACCGCCAGGTATCTCCAGTCATCTTCATCTTTATCATCAAGAGATCCTTTTGACTCTGTCTCTCTGTTTCCATGCGAAAGCAATCTAAATTTTGCATCAGTTTTCATGCTATTAGCATTTTCAGTGTTTCCTCCTATTTTACGATTATTTTTTATTTTTATATGAGCACTAGAATTTTTGGCAGGCATGTCAGTGGAAAGCCACTTGAATGACATTGATGAGGACATGTATCCCTTTCCATTTCTACTTCCTTCTTGTTTGGCAGGTGGATTTCTTTTGTAGTCCAGCCTCCTCTCTCTCAGTAGCCAAGATGTTAGAACCCGCTTTGCTCCAACAGATATCAGTAAAAGAGGATTTTCACCATGCTCTTCAAAAGCATTTTGTTTATTTCTCCAGTCAGACACATTGATTATATCTGAAGGAATGATGTGCATCTTTGACACAAAGCATATTGATCTCACTGCTGATCCACCCACATGCTCCCCAAGCAATTTTGATGCGGTCCAGCTCTTGACTCCAGGACTATATCTACACCCATGAGGTATCCAAAATTAGTTGCCCATGTAGAGGGATCAAAAACAAATGGTCAGTTTCTTGATTAAAAAAAATGAGTGAAAAGTGGTGATTGGAAGACAAGGTAGGGAGAAGGGAAAGCTGAAAATGAGGGAATGAAATAATTCACATTTCACACCATAATACAAATGTGGAACAAAGAAGACACAAAGGTGTCACATCTCTTTTCAACCATCACAGTTATCAAGATGAAATCAAACTAATATCATAGGAAAATTAATCTCTTCTATATATATAATTGGCACCAACAAATTCATACCCAGTCAACCTCACAGTTCCATCTTCACACCCAGTAGCAATCCAACTAGATTTATTAAAAAGGCCATCCTTTCCATTTTCTTCAATACCCGCATTTTCAGATACAAAGCATAGGGAATGCAGCTCTCGCCCATGGAACTGAATATGCAAATGGCAGGGAAATATCTTCCTCTCACTTTCTGGTACCCATTGTCGATGAATGTATATTATCTCATCCTTAGATGGAAAATGGAAACAAAAATATTGAGCAAGAAATAGAGAAGAAACCAAAGATCATGATTCAAATAATAAGAATATACTCTTCAAGAGTCACAAGTGTGTGTGTGTGTGTGTACATACTCACACATATATATGTTGTCCAGTGTCCCATGGAAGAGAGCTTGATTAAAGCCAATACAAAAGGGAACAAAAACAACCTTAACGTATGCAAAACAGGCATCCATCTCTGGTACATCACCAAGATAATATGAATGGGGACGCCGCCATCCACCACATGGAATTTGCAGAACCTGCTCCAAGTCCAAGAATATGCTTGTATCAAAGAACTATACCATGCAACCTCTCTTTTACTGCAAGGTGAGAAGAACATGCAAAAAGACATTGATTACCTTTGCCTCTGTTGTTAAGTTCCAGATTATAAAATCTGTTGATGCAAAACCAATGGCATGACCAGTGTTGGCGGAATCTGCTGAATCACAATGGGAATTGTTAAAGGCAGAGACCGATTGAACCATACTCAATTCTTTCACTTGTTTCATCCCTGTGAACTCCAAACTTTTTCGCACTTGGTCATATTTGAAATAGCATATGCAACCATCTGCTCCAGTCTAAACAAAAAAATAAAATGTTATATATGAGACCTCACATATACATTTGCACATAGGCAAACACTGAATCATGGATGCACAAATACATTTGAGTTCGTCATTGGGGTACCATATTTTAAAAGCTTTGGGATGCTGCAACAGGAGGGAAAAAGATTTCTCATTCTATTGCACTGAATAACTTTTTATTTTTCTTCCAGTGACAAGGACTAAAAAATGGGTGTAAATAATCAGTTTTCTCAATAATGCATTACCGCCAAAAAAACACTAAAAGTTACCATTGACATGATTAAACACTTGAGTTTTGATTTACCGAGCATATGTCAGTTTCACTGAAGCTTAATTTAGCAATAGAAATGCTGGATACACTTGAAATTCCGTGAGCCCCTTTAAAGTAACTCAGTGGAGATATTTTTGCTCCTGATTCAGTGGATGAGTTGCACAACAAGCTTTTTGTTAAAGGAAACAGAACCAGATTACCACGAAGATCCCCACAAATCAGAATCTGCAAAAATTCAGTCATAATGAGCATGAACACATCAAAAGAGATTCAACATCAATATCCAGAATTCAATTAGCTCAAGCAGCATATGAAATTACAAATATATTTCATAAGATCCTACAAATTTTTGATCGTCTTTATACACCCTAATCTCACTAGGATTCACAAAGATAACATGAGAGAGAGATAGAGACCTCATCACACGAAGATGCATCTATACACATTATACGATTTCCAAAACATGATGTGAATTCTGCTATAAGGGACACATCAAAAGTTGAAGTGTGAGGAACAGAGAGCAAAGGATCATGTAACTTCCACATCTTCAAAGCTCCTCTAGGATCAGCAGTAAAGACGAACCTACACATCAGACATTGACATTGATAATCGTCAGGATCCTTTCTGTTAGATGAATGAATTAAGACTATGATATCTCTCATAACAATGCCAGGGAATTCTGGTATAATTGTAGAATGACATAAAGAAAAACCTTAAAGAAAACCTTAAAGACTATTCACTTAACTGTTATTGGTGTAACCCTTACAGAAAACCAATTACAGGATCACATTACCAAGCCTTCAGTGCATTGAGGCCAACGAAACAAAATTTCCATTGTTGATGGTTCAACAACTGTATCAAAGAAATAACCCCCATCCCCCTTGGTATATATCCACACACAACTAAGAGCAACAATATCTGAGAGAAATATTAGGTATGGTTATCATAAAACCAGAAGCAATGTGACATTTACCTATATCCCAATGCCTTGCACCAATAGGTCCCCAACAGTTGTCTCTCTTTTCCAGCTGACCAGGTAAAAGTGAAGTCGATGTTGGGAGTACAAACATCAATAACAACTCTAACAATTGTCAAATTGCCTTTACCATCTCCCAAAGCAACCCAGTCATCAACAGCACAAGAATGCCTGGGCAAGATGTTGGACAGTAAATCCATACAAACAATTGGCACCTTTTCACTAACCTGGACAAGTTTAGTCCAGTCGATTTCCTGGTTTTGAAACAATTTAGCACGATAAAGATAACCGTGGTTTGTGCCAATGTAGAGAGTATCCTCACATGTGAAATGCAAGCAACGCACATATTCACTTTTACTGCAACAAAAAATAGTCAAGGTTCCTGGTAAATAGTGACGCTAGATAAGTTAATAAATTACCAAAAAACCAAAAATAAAAAATGGACACTGATGCATGGAGGTGCATGAGGTAGAATAAAACAACTTAAATTGGGTTAGACAATGAGATGTCCCAACACCCCAACTGAAATTCCATCAGCATTTAAATATTGTACTGGTAATTGGACCAACTTTTTAAGGCCTCTCAAAAGACAAACAACATGAGATAAGAAACTTCAGAGGGCTTCATTGAGGAATCATCCATTGTTAACTGGAATTACCTGTCCATAAGACCAGTATGTTCATATGAATTTGGAATTCGACTGGTAAATCTCTCTATTCTGCCAATCAGCTTTTCACTCTCACTTTGTCCCTCCAAGCTCTGAGGAAAAGAAGAAGGCAGTTGATGCACTTTTATTGCGGAGTCAAAGCCAGCAGTTATAAGAAGTGAAGAATTCGGATCATACAAACATCTCCATACACCTCTTCCTCTGCATATTACAATTACCAAACAGAAATTAAATTAGATTATATTTTGGGATACTAGAGCATAGACAACAATTTCATACTTAATTTTCATCATTATCCTGGTAGCTATTAACTATAGATGCCAATACAATAGAATAGCGGCACTCATTTTAAATTATTGGTTACATAGCATGCTTTAATGCTCTTTGAGGAAAGCATGCTTTAATGCTCTTTGAGGGAACTAAAACCCAAATTTGGAGGGACCATGTTACGAATGACAAAAGAAAGTAGAACGGGGAAGAGTTGTGGAATTTGAACATAAGCTTAGGGTTTAACTCCTATTCTTGAACAGTTTATCATAAGAAGATGACAATGATAATAAAAACACAAAAAACAGTAATTCTCACTCATGAGCAACAGAGTAGAGAGACACAGTAACTTGGGCACCAACACTTATGTTGTTCAAGTGCCTAACAGAAACAGTGAAGATAAAGGTACAAACTTTTGACAGAGAGATAAATATTTCAGATATTGTCCCTTGAAGATTCAAATTAAGCAACAAATACTCAACTTTCAAACAAGAAAGATGCAAAAACCCAATTGTGACGTACATATGCTCCTTGATCATCTTGAGCTGCTGACCATCCAATGCCCATATACGGCACGTACAATCTTCACCCGCAGTGACAACTAACTAAAGAGCAAACATGGAAAAGAGATTCATCACTAAATCCAACATTCATGGTTAGGTGGAGAGGAGGAAAAGAAAGAAATAAATAAAATGATTAAAGTAAACAATGCTAAATTCATTTGACACCCATGCCCATAAAAAAACTAGTAGTGTATTCTTAAATCCTTCAAGCTATGCCATGCAATAAAATTAATAAGACATAAGCCTGGACAAAGAACATGGTTAGAAAAGAAAGGACATTTGTTAATTAATCACACATCTACAAAAACCAAAATGAAGGCCCACTGGCCACCAGTAATCCTATAGAATGCCACTTGCTGAAAATTGGTGGGCAACCTCCAAAAGAGGACAACTTTTGCACACACTGATAGGAGTATTATCATTTAACTAATAGATACAAGTGATTTTGTCAAACTTACAGAATCAAAGATACAGCAGTCCCAAACTCTAGCAATATGGCCAAATAGCAGCGACTTAGCAGTCTCTACCGCTTGGTTATCAGAATCTTTTTGCTCAGCTTCAACTGCCCAGATACGAGCACTGTGCCAATCAGAAAACTGTATAATTGCATCCAATCAATCTATAAAAAAAAATATACTAAAGATGCTAAGTGTTAGAAAATTTCTTCACCTGCGATCATCAGAGACTGAAACCAGTTTGGATCCATCAGAAGACCATACTATGCGAAATATTGAACCTTCATGTCCAATAAGTCTACTTATATTGGCTGCTTTATACTGCTGGCAATGCAGCTGGACAGAGTTAGAACATGAATTGTTTAAATGCATTCCCTCTTCCAAGCCACTCCTCAAAGGTAGTGCACTGTCATGGGGAACAACTTTCCAAATAATGATCTGTCGTAACACAAGCAAAAACAATTGAGTAACAATTCCACAGAACACAACAATGCACTTCCAACATTTAGTTACTGCTGTCATAAACTCTTAAATATGGTAATAAAAAAAAGAAACAGGAGGATCAGAATGTGACAAAAGCTAACAGCACACATTTTAAGGAGTTGAAATGAAGTATGTTTGTATGTTTTTATTACAAAGAAAGATTTGTCACCTCATTGAATATGGTACCAGAAGCAATTCGTAGAGCTTCAAGATTATCACCCCACAACCGCATGGAATACAAAAGGCACTTTTCTACAGTTTAACAAAATAACAAATAATGTAATACAAATATATAATCTAAACAAGCAAAACAATGTGCATGTAGTTATATACGCAAAAGCTCACCTGGAGATTGGACTTGAAGAATCATAGTAGAGCTTGACATGTCCCAAACACAGACCGAGTTATCACTACATCCAATGGCAAGGCAATGACTCTCCTCTGCATTCTACAGCCAGTGAAAAGGAAACAATTAACAAACAACAACAATATTTGCTAGAGGGAAAAAAAAAAAAGCACAGAAAAACATTACCTTCAAGAAAGAAACATCCAGGACCCAATGATTAAACTTGGGTAACGAATAAACTAAAGCAAAATCCACACAAATATCCGATTGGTTATGGGACTTGAACTCCAATTCAACATGTAAACTAAAAAATTTCACTCTTTTTTCACCAAAGACGGCTACTTTATAAGCAAACTTTGTACAAGACAATTCCTGTGGGTTATCAGCAGAACTACAAGTAATTCCATGCACACGAATCCCTTCAAAAACTTGAAAAGACTCGATTATCTGAATCTCTTCTAAATTATAAAGCAGCAGCTGCGAGCCTGTGCCTGTTTCAAACAAAGAAAGCAACTTTACACTCACAAAAAAAAATCTAAACATTGAGAAAAATAAATTGAAAAAGCATACCTGCAAGTAGGTAAGGAAGTGAAGAAAAGCAAGAAGGTAAATGAAGAAAACAAAGAGCCGATATTTCTCCAAGATATTGACCACTGTGTAGCCGCCATTTACTCCTCTGCTCCTGCTCCAGCCCCGCCATGGCCACTGCTGTGCTACAAGCGCACAACCGCAAAACCTTGCATGAGTCTCAACTCTCAAGGGTTTTGATGGGCTTATGGGCTGCCCTTAAAATCGGGCTACAATTGGAAAAGGAAAAAAAAAAACTAATTTGACAAAATTAATTTTATGATTTTTTAATATTTAAATATTTATATTTCATATTTTGTATATTTTAATATTTTTAATAATATTTATTTAAAATATTTATTTTAATTTTAAAATAGTATAAATTTTTAAATACTAAAATTATATAATAAATTATATATTATTTAACTAATTACAATAAAACTCTTATCAAATCAAATTTAGATATATTTTTAATTTTATTATAAATAAAAAATAATTTTTCAAATAAATTTATAATATTATATATAAATAAATTTATTATTAAAATTTAATATTATATTAATATTTTTTAATTAATTAAGAAGGTATTAAAATGTTTTTTTTTTTTAAGAAAGGAAACACGAATACTTAAATATTGAAAAAAAAAATCAGTAGATTAGGTTTGTTAAAAGAAGAAACTATAAGTATTAAAATTGTAATTATCCAAAACAATGACCTACCGTTTATAAAGGGCGTAGCGGCTCGTGTTTAGACACTTTGCTGTTAGTCATATAAAGTTGCGTGCTTTATCCGTTTGTTTTCATCTTCTTCTTCTTCTTCTCTGGTTTTCTTTATTACTTTATCTGTTCTTTATCTATCTTTCTGCTACCCAATTGATAATGGGGAAGACCAGCTCATTCAAGGACGAGTTTACTTTTGGTTTGTGTTTTTGTGTTTTGTTAATGTTGTTTTCAAATTCTTGGGAAATTAATTTGAAATTATATGTATGATTTGATGAATTTTTTTGTAAATTGCAGAGCAAAGACTTGAAGAATCGAGCGATATTATAGCTAAATACCCAGACCGAGTTCCTGTAAGTTCACAATCACTAATCTCTTTGATTTATTTGTGCATTACGATCAAATGATATCTTTTAGCTTGCAATTGGTCACTAAAACCTTTGCAAGTATTTTTTTCGTTTTTTTGGTCATCGGAGTTCTTTTACTTAATAATTTTGCAATTGTTGCTATCTTGCAGGTTGTTGTTGAGAGGTATTCCAAAACTGACCTTCCTGAAATGGAAAAGAAAAAGTGAGTTTCAGCTTTGGCTTAATCTTTTTAATTGGCTGTGGTTAAAAAAAATCTTCTGTTCATACCTGGACTTAAAATAAATAATTACTAATAACTAATTTTCTCATTAAACTAAGCCTTTTGTTTGTTTTGGGTGATTTGAATGGAAAAGAAAAGAAATCTAATTTCTCATAATTCCTTTGTTTGGACAACCATTAGAAGAAAGGAAATGAAATTGTAATTCCTGAGTTCCATTTTCCTTCAACATCTTTTCATAAGAAACCCAAATATAAAAAGACAAAATTGTCAGGCCAAAAAAACTCCCAAAAAAAAAAAAATTCAGCACAGGCTGCCCACTGTAAAAAAAAATAATAAAAATTTTGTTGATATTTGAAGAGTATAATAGTAAAAATTTCTTTTATTTTAAGAGAAAATTTTATTTTCGTTATCAAACATGGATAAATAATAGAAGGAAAATTGTATTTCTATTCTTTTTTTTTTTCTATTTTTTTCCCTTATTTAATTTCCTTTCTTTTTCCATGCATTACTACTCAACCAAACAAAGGGTACAAGTTGTAAGAATTTCTCTATCTTTCCATTTATAGATATCTGGTTCCCCGCGATATGTCTGTTGGCCAATTCATACATGTAGTGAGCAGCAGGCTTCACATGACGCCTGGAAAAGCTCTTTTTGTGTTTGTTGAGAATACTTTGCCACAAACAGGTATATTTGCTTTCCAATATTACAATTCGCCTGTACAGTCTTTTGCATGAACTCTCTATCATAATTTAATAATATGTGTTTCTAATTACTGCAGCTACTCTAATGAACTCTGTTTATGATTCCTTCAAGGATGAAGATGGATTTCTATACATGTGTTACAGCAGTGAGAAAACCTTTGGTCATGCTAGCGATTTTCACATGTAACCATTAAACAGTGTACAGATCTGCAATTATCTATCATGGTATCGTTGTCTCCTTATGGTGTATGGTTTCATGTTGTAAATACTTTGTGTGCTGTCATCTAAGTCTGTATCTTTGACAAAAATGGGAATTTATTCTTACACAGCTGTTCTCCAAGTTATAGTTCCAGTATCAATGGCCCGATTCTCCATCGCTGACCTAAAATCAAATGGGGTTGCTTCCACAAGGGGAACAAAAGGATTATATCTGGAACTGTTGATCAAAAAGTTTTTATCTGTAAGGAAAAATACCTTTCATTTGCCACAAAATAAGATATTAAATATAGAAACAAAAAGATAAATATAATGTCCATTTCTACCAAAAATCATTTCGAAAATTCCTCTTTTTGCTTCACCCTGGTACACGCTCATATCCATTTATGCCATTGAACTTCGTAAAAAGAAGTATCAACAGTACAATGTTTCTGCAATGTCCCATAGAGCCAATACTCTTGTTTCACGTATAATGTTTATAAACACTTGTGGTCAATATATAGATGGTTGCCTGTTTGAACAGACTCATTGGCAAAAAAAATATTGCACGAAACACAAAAAAACACAGTTCACCACCTAGATGTTGCCACATATTTACCAGCAAGCAACCGCTGAAAATTTTCCATCAGTCAGAAGGTTCGTATAGCACCACATAACTCAATAAAGCATCTGGCAGAATCATAAATTATTGAAATAGTTTATGACCTCCCCCTTTCTTCCAAACACCACGAACAGGTAATCCTCCAGTGGGGTTATTGCTACCATCTGAGGGATCATAAGCTAGTCTGGGATCAAGATCAGGATCAGGTTCAGAGTTTTTAACGTCCAAAAGGGCCGCCATTGAACCATCACCCAGTCTTACCCTCTGAAATTTTGATGTCTTCTTTTTTTGCTTATTGCCACTGCCCCCATCCCTAACACTCTGATTAGATTCATTCCCAGCAGATGTAGAATCATTTTGGCCTCTCAATTCCACTTGTCTCTCATCAACTATTACATGCGCCTTTCTCTCTGTAGCACGATATCCAGCCTTTAACAGCACCTCAACCTCTTCCTCTGGAGGCCTGTAAGTTGACTGCAGAGTCCGAACAGTACTTAAAAAGCTATCTGCCAATCTATCCTTCGAACTACTACCCTCATCTATCCTTTTGCCCTTCATGCTGGCGCTATCTTTCAAATTGTCACTGCCACGACTCCAACCATTCTCTTGTGGACTATTGCTTCTCAAATTAGTATTATAAGTGTCAATTAGTTCTTTTTGCTTATCAGAATCAGGACAAAGTCTAGCCAAATCAAGAACAAGATGGGACAAGCCATATTCCTGTACATAATGCAGGTATATTTCCGTACCAATTGAACCCTGACGATACTGTCCAGATATGTCTTTAAAGGAAGCATATTTTTCCTCATCATGCTCGAGAGCAGCATGTATCTTTTCCACCAATGATTTGTTTGCAGTATGAACATCATCCACTTTCCGCAAAACCTGATTACTAGGGGGCATCTTGCGCGTTGCAGAAACAGGAGGGAAATCTGAAGTAGATGGCTTTGATGATCCACTTTCAGAGAGATTAGGAGCTGATGCAGAATGGGTGATCCTATTGGTTTTGCCCAGGTTTCCAGGAGAACCAACTGAGGGATGTCCATGAACTAATGTGGGTCGAGTCTGAGCTTGTGCATGAATAGAACTTGCATAACTGGACAGCACTGGTCCACCAGCAGGACTTTGTGAAGTTGAAGGTGAAGGACTGATGTTAGGTCTGTACTGCACTGAGCTACCAGATGCATTCCCACGTCTTGGTGCTGGCCATGGCTGAGCTGAATTGAGAACAGTTGCATTTCTCGCTTGGCGTCGTAGATGTGCTGCCATTGTGTTAGTAGGCAGTCCTTCTGACTCTTGTTTGGTTTGTTGACTACTGCTGGTATTCATGAGAGGAGGAAAAGAAGATTCTTCCAAAGCTGTACTCCTAGAACCTTGCCCCAAGGCTTGAAGATATCTTGAATGTATTTCAGAATCTGTTGTAGTTAATGATTCAAATGGCTGAATTAATGGATCAATATCATTTTCATCTTCATGATCAGATACTATTTGAGTACTAGATGATAAAGATGGATCACGGGATGCGCGTTCTGAGTGAGATGATTCCAGACTTGCTTGAATAGTTACAGTAAGCTGATTATCATATTGATCTCGTTGATGTGTCCTTCCCCTTCCACGTCGATGATCTTGCTCACTACCTCGCCGATATCGAAAACTAGTTGGTATCTGACATATTAAAATCGAAAAGTAACTAATAATCAATAACCAGAGAAATACATAGAAAAACCTAGTAAAGCACTTTAGCCACAGTGGCAAGCTATCAGTGATGAGCCAAAATAAAATTCAAATGAAATAAAAATATTTTGAAAAAAAAGAAACATATCCTCCCAAGAGGTGCTAGAACTATAAAATGAAAACATACCTGAAGAGCAGCATTGCGTTGAGCACGAGACATACGCCCCCCGTGTTCCATAGTATTATGTCGCTGAAGATAAACACAACCAAAAATCAAGGACATCAACTACTAAAGTAGGCAGCAAAAGATAAAATAAATAAATTAGCAGCGCAGGTCCAAACACATGTACACTAAGATGAGCACAGATACACATGCAGACAATAGCGGTGGTACATTATTCACAAAATTCAAATATACAAGTAATCACCTTCATTTCTGCTTCAGATTGGAAGACAACAAACTTTTTGGCGAGACAGGCCTCATCCTCACACAGGTAATGCTCCCGGCGGAAGTGAATCTATAACCAACAACTTTCAGTTGTTTAATAACATTTTTCTCAATTCAATAATACTTATAAAGAACTGTGAATGTCATAACATCAAAATTAAATAAATTAGGAAACAAAAGTAAATTGAAATTTCATACCTCAAGGTCATCATAGTTCTTGTAATACTCATATTGTCCAGGATTCTGCCTGCATTTGAAATAGTAGAAAGTCATTAAGATCATCCAAAATCTTAGACACCTTTCAAACATAAAAATTTCCAGGCTACAGCATGCATTACCTCTGGCATATATGACAAGTATAATGTTCCGTAGACATATGAGAGTACAACTCATTATCTCCATAGAACGGGGATTTGCAGAATTCACACATGGGATGCCCAGTGAATCCACCTCGCTCACTTTCACTACCATCAACTTCAGAATTACCCCTGCTTATATGCTGATTCAACTGAGCTCTAGTGTATAGCTTTTGTTCACAGATGAATACCTATTAACATTAGCAAGAAGAAAGGATCATACAACCAAAAAGAATTAGAACAGAACAATTAAAAGGACAAGGAGACTGGAATTGAGTTAGGGTGGATGGGCTTGTAGGCCTTAATCATAAATGCATAACCGAAGATATGTACATAGACTATTAGGCACAAATTGATTATATCTAATGCAGTGCGATAAGTGAACAATCTAGCAATAACATAAGATTAGAAAACATGGATTTCTTTTACCTTCCGTCCTTCCAAACATAAACTACACATAAGCAACTTATGCCGATGAAATAAATGACCCTTCAACTGGTCTATGTTCCTAAATCTTGCTCGACGCTGCTTTGAGCCATCATTTGCACCCTCCTCCTCCTCCATCTTGTCACACACACTACAAGAAAGCCTGCACATAGCCTTTATCATCTTGTAATGGTCCACATCGTCGAAAAAGGCTTGTGAATCCTCATGATACCAATAAGACCCAACTCTACCCTCCTTCGGTTCAGGTGGCAACACTGCAAAGTCACTGATCATTCTTGTGTAATCTCCTAAAGCCTACAACACAACCATTCACATCAAATTAAACATAAAGAAACATCATTTAAGCAGAATTAGGAGGAAAAAGATTGTGAATTTTATTAAAAAAGTGGGAAAACCCTAACCTTGGTGATGAAAACGACGGAAGATTCAGTTTTGCAAATACAGCATCGTTGATCACCGCAGATGAAACGGAGGCGAATAACGCAGGTCGAGCAGACCTCCCGATGGCCGCAAGCTCCGTAGGCAACCCACTCCAAGGCATCGGCGCAAACGGCACAACTATCGTCCATGTCTCTCTTGAAATCGATGGAGAAAATGTATGATGAGATAGAGAAATCGGAGGATGAGAGGTAGGGTTAGGTTAGGGTTTACAGAGAAGAGAAAGGAAGAAGAGAATTTTGTGGTATTTTAAAAAGGACAATTTTTTCCTCCAGCAATTCCTCAGGTACCTTATGAGTGAAGTTTTAACTTTAAAATTTCTCTCTAAAACTTGAAAAATAAAAAAGATAACAACATTCTTATTCATTAACAATCAAAATAAAATAATTAAACAACTTTTATATATTAACAAATAAATAAAATTATTATTTTATTTTTTCAAATAAAATATTTTTTTAATAAATCACAACCTTTTTTGTAAAAATTATTTTTTCAATTCTTCAATTTGAAATTTAATATATTTTTAATTTTTATTTCTTTTAATTTTAGACCTAACACTTAAATAAAAGTTATATTATTTATATAATCATACTTAAAAATTATTTATATTAATTTTTAGACTTAATAATATTTTAATAATTTATATTTTTCTAAGAGATTTTTAAAAGTTAAAATTCTTTTTTTTATTATTAATTATTGAAAGTTTGAAAAGCTGATAGCTCATTATGTAGAAAGAAATCGGATAAAAGAAAAAAATTGCCCTTTTAAAAACAGGGGGCCTGTAGAGTGCAAAACTGCAAATCTTATGGAGGTGGCCTTCAACTTGTGCTGTTTCTCTTTTACAGTTCTACTTCAGTTTTATTTATTTATTTATTTATTTTTACCAACTTAATTTTTTTTAAATGATGAAAATATTAATATTAATTATGATGATCAAAATACTTCAGAATTAAAAATGGATTAAAAATTGCTTTATTGAAGGGTTTTTTTTTTCTTTTTCTTTGGTTTAAATAATTAATAGTTTATTTAGATGTAGGGTTTAATCTCTATTTTATTTTATTTTTTATGATGATTTTATTTTCTTTTAATGGAAGATTTATGGGGTTGGAAGAAAACTTTGAATTATTTAGCTATATATATATATAAGAAAAGCCTTGATTTAACCTATCCAAAATTTAAAGTTCTTTATCTAATTTTTAAAAATGAATTTGTCATTATTTCACTGAAAATGTAAGAATACTTTTCCGTCTTATCATATGAGAGTCAAGTTTCTCCACTTCAAGTTTTAACTTATAATTTTTTTACCAGTTTACCTATCCTTTATACGTGACACCGATGTACCAATGTTATTGTGGCTATTGTTATTATTATTTTAATATTGTATTATTTTATTGATGTGTTTTATTAGAGCAATATTTTTTTATTATGATTTGTACTATCTTGAGATTTATGTTACAAAATCTTGTTTTTTTTTTCTTTATACCACTCATTATTGATTAATGATATACATCTTTGCCTTTTGAAAAAAAAAAAAGGTTTGTTAAATAAAAAACTGAATAAAAAATAATATTATACATCTAGTGATATATATATAAAAATATTAACACATGATATTTTGCATAATAAAATAACATCATCATTGGTTATATTTAAAATATCAATTTAAATATAAATCTAACACAATATTCAATTAATGTAATTTTATTATTTTATTAAATAAAAAAATTATGAATTGTGGCTAGATTAACTAGACCGGTTTAATTTTTAACAAATCTGTTAAAAAATATATTTTAAAGATAATCGGATATGAGTAAATAACAGATTTTGAAGTTTTTTAATTGAACCAATCCAACTGAATCATAAAATAAATTAAATAGTTATAATAATCATACAAACAATTTTAATTTAATAATTGTAAAACTTTAATTAATTTTAATATGAACAAACTCCAATTTGGTTAAAAATTGACATTTTAATTTTATATGTTTAGTGTAAATTTTGTGTAGTATAGTAATTAATAATATTTAAATAATTAAGCTGTTATGATTATTCTGCAAAATAGTATATTGCTGAAATTAAATAATAATAATAATAATAAAGAAGTATGGTCAAAAATATTGTTCCCAGATAATGAATGTCAAAGAAAAACGAGGACCAAACTTGGGGAACAAGAACAAGAATGCATCGAGAAACAATATTTGCAATGTGGTACAGTGCATTTGATGTATGCACGCATAAAAGGTGTAAAAAATGACTTGTGCTGCTATACTTGCTATACTGTTAATTAGTGTTATGCCAGAGCCTAGACCCAGTTAAATAGTGAGGGAAAATGTTTTATGCCGCCTGCGAAGTTTGGCCAAGTTCTTTTAGTACGGACATTGTGGAGATTTGATATTCATTTCTCCCCACCCTCGGAGTTATGTACCCCTTCCCTACTATTGTATGGCAAAATATATATATATATATATATATATATAAGATGTTAGATGTCGCAATTTGCGACGTCGCAAATCAACAAAAAAGATAAAAAAACAAATTGTCACATTACATTTTAGAAAAAGTCATTACAACAAATTATTTATATGCGGAAGAAGCCATTCATAATTGCAAACAAGACAATATGACCATTGAAGCTTATTACACCAAGTTTAAATGTCTTTGGGATGAACGTGATGCATTGTGCAGCATTCCGACCCGTACGTGCGGCACCATGAAGGAAGTTTTACAATTTTAATAAAATCAAAAGACCATGAAATTTCTCATGAGACTTAATGAAGTCTACTCTGTTGTTCGAGGTTAAATTCTTCTCATGGATCCATTGCCTACTGTCAACAGGGCTCATTCCTTAATTATTCAAGATGAAAAGCAACGAGGTATATCAAAAGGAGAAATACCTATGGTTGAAGCTTCAGCCTTTGCTGTGAGAAATAATCCCAGAAACTCAAAAAGAACGCCCAATGTCAAAAATCCTCATTTAAAATATGGAACTTGCAGCAAGATTAGTCACACCTCAGAGACATGTCGGTCACATCTTAAATGTGATTATTGTAGTTGGCAAGGTCACACCATTGAAGTTTGCAGAAAGTTACAGAAGAATTCCACAGGTAATAAACCTGATCGACGAGAGCACGTTCCCTCCAAAACCAACCATACAAATGCAGCCACATCCATTGCTGGTAATCAATATACTCTCACAGCAGTACCAGAATCTCATAACATTACTTAATGGAAATAAGTCAAATTCCATGGCCAACCATGTTGGTAGCACATCAGCCATGAGTGATTTATCAGGTACAATCTTTTGTGCATCAGTTATTGACAAAGAAATATGTTGGATACTTGACACAGGAGCCACGAATCACATAGTATGCTCAACTGATATGTTAACCAATAACAGTCGTGTAATCAATCGAACCATGTATCTACCAAATGGAGCCATCGTTGCTGTAACACACATAGGCAGTATCCATTTTGCCAATTTTGTTTTACATGATGTGCTTTGTGTCCATTCTTTTAAACTAAATTTGATTTCAGTTAGCAAACTTCTCCATAAATCCAATTATATTACTTTATTCACTGATCATACTTGGATGCTACAGGACCAACGATCGGGGAAGACGATTGGGATGGGAACTAAGCGAGGAGGACTTTACTACCTTGATACTTCTCAAAGAACCAGTTGTAATGCAGCCATTTCACATGCCTCTTCTTCTCCAAAACTTTGGCATCAACGTCTTGGTCACCTATCCAATAAGATTTTTCATTTACTTTCTCATTCAGTTACAAATATTCAATCTTATGATATTTTTTATTGTTAATTTGCCTATTAGCTAAACAGACTCGTTGTTCATTCCTATTGAGTTCTATTCAAACCAGAGCACCTTTTGAATTAATACATGTTGATATTTGGGGAGGATATCGTGTTCCTTCCATCACAAAGGTATAATATTTTCTTAATATTGTCGATTATTATACTCGTTGCACATGAACTTATTTGATGCAGCATAAATTTGATGCACATACATATATTACTGCATTCATCAACCTTGTTGAAACACAATTTTTTCTGAAAATAAAAATTCTTCACAGTGATAATGGACCTGAATTCATTTTAAAAAAATTATATTTAGATAAAAGCATCATTCATCAAACCAATTGTGTTTCCACTCCACAGTAAAATGGAGTTGCCGAAATAAAACATCGACACCTTCTCAATGTAGCCCAAGCATTATTATTCCAAGCTAATCTTCCTAAGAAATTTTAGGGGGATGCAATCTTGACAGCTACATACCTCATCAATCGGACACCCACACCTCTTCTCAAAGGGAAATCACCTTTCGAAGTTCTCTTTCATAAACAGCCCGCATATGACCATTTACGTGTTTTTGGGTGCTTGTGCTTTGTCTCAACTCATCACCATTGTCCTACCACACGATGTGTTTTCTTAGGTTATCTATACACTCAAAAAGGGTATAGGGTGTATGATATATCAACAGGTAAAATTTTCACTTCACGTGATGTTATTTTCTTTGAAGAAATTTTTCCTTTTTCATCTTTTGCTGTAAATTCACCTCTCATTACTCACTCCTTACCTATATATGATGATGAAAATCCCAGTCGAGAAACATTTTCATCCGACAATTCCTCTCAATAAGAAAATTCACTTGCAAACAAAGACACTATTTCTCAAACTAACCCTTCAGCCACAATCTCTTCTCCATTAATTGACCAAACTACTTCACCATTACCTTCAGTTCCACAAAAATCTCCACCATGACTGACTCGTACTACAAAGCCACTCGGACACCTCAATAAGTATCAAGTTGGCATTTCTCTTCCTTTACAGAACATCCCGATGTCTAACACGGTTTTGGTTACAGCATTAGGTATTACCTATCCTTTATCCAATTTTCTTTCATATGATAGATTATCTTCCAAACACAAAGCTTTCACAACTTCTCTTTTAGTTGAGAAGAAACCATCCTCATTTGCAGATGCAGTTTGTGATCCAAAATGGCGTATTGCTATGCAGTAAGAGCTTGATGCACTTAAAGAGAATGGCACATGATATTTACAATCACTGCCTCCTAACAAGAAGCCGATCGGATGCAAGTGGGTATATAAGATCAAATTTTGATCTGATGGCAATGTGGAAAGATATAAAGCCTGGTTGGTCGCAAAAGGGTTCAATCAAGTTGAAGGACTCGATTACCAAGAGACTTTTGCTCCTGTTGCAAAACTTGTTACGGTTCGCCTTTTTCTTGCCGTGGCCTCAAGTCAAAAATGGCACCTTCACCAACTTGATGTCAACAATGCATTCTTACAAGGAGATCTTGATGAAGATGTTTACATGTCTTGACCACCTGATTACGGATGAAAGGGGGAGACAAGAGTTTGCAAACTTCACAAGTCTTTGTACGACCTCAAACTGTTAGTGATGTGCCCTAGGCCTATAGTATTATGGCCACTTTGTGACTTTGTCTATTTTGCATTATTATATTAAAGAGGCATTTTATCATATTGACTCTATTGAATTCCATGAATGTTTAACTCTATTTAAGATCATCAAGTGTGTGACTTGATAGTAGAACTCTTAAATGGTAAATGAGTTATATTCTGAATTATCCCTAGTCGGTCATTA
>CATIWO010039981.1:0-11264 GCA_949673435.1 Macaranga tanarius
TTAAATTTTATTAATAATATTAGTTTCTAAATACATAAAAATCTTAATAAAATTATTTACTACCAAAAAAATCCTAACAAAAAATATTTAAATATATTTTAGAGAATCGGTTTATTTGATTTTTAAAAAAATTAATAAATAAAATAAATATAAAAATTAACATTAGTATATCTTATAAATCTTATTAGAATATTGTAAAATTACATAAATAAAATAATTTAAAATTAAAAAAGTGAAAAGAATGTCAAAAAAGAAAAAATAATCGAACCGAACCAAAATAATTCGGTTTGGTTCAGTTCGGTTTTAGGCATTTTTAAACCGAACTGACATTTGACACGTTAGTGGGTTCTGTCAACTAAGGGCTCAATGTCACCATTCAAAAAGTACAGGGGCTCAATGTTACCGTTTCAAAGTTCAGGGGTTCAATATCAAAAAGCATGATAGTTCAAGGGCCTAACTATGCGTTTTGCTGTTTTCTATATTACCATGCTCTAGTTTTCCCATATGCATACAAATTCAAGATGAACTATGCAAGCAACCAAAACTTGTACCCATCTCTAGTATCATTTATGATTATTAGTCTAAGATATTTACACTATTTTGATTATAGACATTGCGAGATTGTGAGGATGCTTTGTCAAAATTTAGAGATGGAAGCATGAAGGAGTGCGTGGAACAGAAGGACAATAAGGTTGGGATTACAGATGATGCGCAGGACTGCATCCTCAACCTACGGAAAGATTTTGAGAAATTGTCGGAGGATTTGGACACTTCACATATACTAACCAATGCTTTCATAGATGCTTTAAGGTTCATAAATGAATCTTTAAGAAAGCCCAAAGTAATGATTTACATGCTTGCAGTTCATTTTAAGATGCAATCCCAAAATATGTTTTTCTATGTGCATGTGAGACAGGCAACCTTGCATTTGCGAGGGTGTAACAAGTTCTTGTTTTTGTGACTTGCAGAAGTGGCAACAATTATCAATGATTCAATCCCTTACCGAAATTGTGAAAGAAGTTGAGGTAGTTCTGGATGTTTTGGGTATGCTTCCTCTTTGCGCTTATTCTGAGGTGAGGTTTCCACATTTCCACAAAAAGCATTTGTAATTACATCAAATGTTTATTAATAATTTGTTTTCCATTGGATCGTGCTGCAGGTTTTGCAGCAGTTAAAAGACAAGGCACTAAAAAGAGCTGGAGTTACAAAAGATGATTTGCTCAGCTCCATTCAGGAAAGAGCAGTAGCAAGGAAAAGCAAGGATTTTTCAAAAAGTGATCGGATCAGAGCTGATTTATCTGCAAAGGGCATTAGACTTAATGATGAGAGCGAGGAAACAGTTTGGATACCATGTGTCCCGCGTTGATGAGTTTGGGGTCAACAGCATCTTTGCAGGCCATTGTAAAAGTGGAATTAGGTTTATTAGAACTTGAAGAGCACGCACCCAATTAGACCAACTTTTCATCACATAAAATTGTAATGATGCAAATTCCTAACATAAATGTAATTTGGGCCGTTATTTTTAATTATTATTTTTTGAACCATATTACATTTAAAATATTAAAGAGATTGATAAAATAGGGTGTATTTTGGTAAGTGTTGATTGTTGTAAGAGAACATATTCTAGGAGCCACGAGGCAGCAATTTTCAGTTAGCCATGAGTTATTGGTGGTTTGGTTTATATTTTGGAATCGGAATTGTAAACGGGATGGTTTGATTCATATTTTGGAATTGGAATCGGAATCGGAATCATAAACCGAATAAAGTGGAATCGAATATAAAATGAAAATTTTAACAAAGTGTTTACTATAAAATCGAAATTGGAATCAATATTATTTATATATAAAAATATTTATATAAATATTTTGTATACTAAAAATTAGCATTATCTATTATAAAATTATTTATTAGTAGTTATTTAAAAGATTATTATATTTTTAAAAATTATTATAAAAAGTTATTTATTATTTTAATAAATATTTTTTATTAAAATATTTTGATAATTAATTTTTAAAATATATTTTATTTTATTATTTCATAAATATTGATAATATATAACAATATTTAAATATTTAATTAATTTATAATTGGTTTAATTTGATTCTCATGTGAATAAAATTCATTCTCTATGCAAACAAGAGAAACGAGTGATTCCCATTGACATTTCAATACAATTTTTTTTACCAACCAAACACTATAATTAGAATCACTTGTCTCAATTTTGATTCCCACCCCTTACTTTTCACCAACCAAGCGCCCTTAGTTGACCAATGCACTATCACCGATAACCAAGTTTTTTTTTTTTTGAGCATCTGGTTGAAGTAGTTAATTCCCAACACCACAAGGGGGGATGGGTGTTCGATCCTTGGTCTCCACAATGGATGTCCACATCTTTTGCCACTTAGGTTACTCATGAGGGACCAAGTTGATCATTAGATTTTAGGGATAATGACCCCACAAGTCCTATAACTTTTGAAATTTTTCAATCAAGTCCTATTTTTTTTTTAATTGAGTCCTCATACTTTTTAAATGGTTTCACGTTAGTCCATAACTGTTATTTCTAACAGAATGTGCTGATGTGTCCCACCAGCTCAGAATAATAATAATAATAATAATAATAATAATAATAATAATAATAATAATAATAATAATAATAATAATAAATGTAACAATAGGAAAAAAAATTGAAAGCCCTCACTTTCTTCTTCTTCGTTATTTCTCTGAAAATTTTCCCTCACTTTTTCTTTTCTTTTCTTCTTATTCTCTTTTGAATTGAAACCTTAAGACTTCCTTTCATTCAACCTTATTAAATTGATGGAGAATTAGGTTTTTGGTTTTTGTGTGAATTTGAGAATTTGGATTGGGGTTTTATGCATGGATATGGATGATCCATCAATCTCCATATTGTAAGTCATCCATATAATCCATATCCAGATTTCCACCTGAATCACCTCCAGCAGCCTCTTCATCCTCATCAACAACACCTCTACCCATTTCATCTAATCCACCTGAAATATACCTCTCAGAACTCTAAAAAAATGACCAATCACCACCACACATGATGAAGGCTAGAGGAATCAGAAAGGAAGGCACTTTATTCTCTAGCAAAGATGAAATGTTGGCTCCTAACTCAGAAGCTATTAGTAGGAGTTGTAGATTTGTATAAATTTTTAACTATTTATGTTTGCTTGTTTAATTAGGAATGGCTGATAGCAGTTTAGCTCAATTTCTTCTACTACTCGTTATAACGTTGATATGTTCTGCTTCTTTTTATTATGTTGCTTTAATCTTTTATTTGATCTTTAATTTTCATCTATCCACTGCTTTGCAAATATTCTCACCCATTGATGGATCATTTCGAAGGTTGTTATCCATAGATGGCCTTGGTGGTAAAGTTATTGTTGGGTATGTTGGTTATGCAATTGCTTTTGATTTTGAAATTTGTTGTTTCTCTACCATTTGGAGACAAACTTTCAAACCAAAGATAATAGTTTTTTTTTTCTTTTTAATTTGGGAAATATTAATCCTTTTTCTTATTTTTGTTTGTACAATAAAATAAAATTCTTGGTAGTAGTTTGTTAGTTCTTGCTTCTGGATTCTAAAAAAAATATAAAAGTTGTAGTGTTGGCAATTATTTTCTTTATGTGTGTTGTGTTTATTTTGATGGGTGTTTGCTACTAGTCACCATGTGCAAAATAACATTATTGATACATCAAAGCTGTTTTAAAAGCTTTAGGTGTTAAAGAAAGTGAAGGTAGATGGGGATGGATTGATGGATGATACAAGTATTGATGGAGGAGAAGAAAGAAGAAGGAAGAAGGAGGAAAAAGATATGATTGATGACATGGCAAAAATGTATGAGTTAGCTGCATACATGTCTCAATATGGTGGGGTCCAAACGACACATAAGCAAATTCTGTTTGATTTAACGGAGTAGGACTAACGAGAAAAAAATTAAGAGCTAGTAGGACTCAATTTAAAAAAAAAAAT
The DNA here is from genome assembly GCA_949673435.1 of Macaranga tanarius. NCBI lineage: Eukaryota > Viridiplantae > Streptophyta > Magnoliopsida > Malpighiales > Euphorbiaceae > Macaranga > Macaranga tanarius. The sequence continues at coordinate 3,991 of CATIWO010039981.1, forward strand.
GGTTATAGGACTTGATTGAAAAATTTAAAAAGCTATAGGACTTGTGGGGTCATTATCCCTAGATTTTATTAGAAGTACATAAAATGGTGAGGCATATTTATGACAATTGGAGAAACAACAACCAACTCAACTCTAATTTAAGGATACATGTATATATTATCTTTGGTTTTTTTTTTTTTTAGGTATGAGACTATAAATGAAGAATTTTATTTTCTTATAGGGATTTCTTTTTTATTCTCCACCTGCTGATCTTTAACTAGGTTAGAGAATTACGTTTAATCCTATGGAAAAATGTTGACTCCTAATATTACCTCATTAAGTTTAAGAAAATAATATATTTTTTTCCGAGAATTATAAAGATGAGCCGAAGTGGATTTTTTTATCTTTTTTATATGAAACTCACCTAAAAATTAACTTACCAACTGGTGGTTGCATAAAGTGTTCTTCAATATACTTAAACTTGAAGCAACGCATTAAATAACCAAAAAAACAAATCTATCACTGACTAAACTAAAATGGGTAGAGCACAGCCATTTCTCCTTCATCCACCCAGGACTCTTTCCTAAGCTAAAAATAAATAAATAAATAAAATGATCCAACCATCGATTATTGATCGCAGAATTCAATACCTATTCCCTGTGGCATTAATTTCAATTCTTGTTCTGGGAACTGCAAGATTGGTGCTAGATAATCTAAAGAGCAGCCAGAGCCATGTCTTCAAAGTATACGGAGGAGGACAGCATAATAAAAAGACAGTCTTTGTTTTGCCTGAAGATAGGTTTGCAAAGAGCTGCAATGTCTTTGAAGGGAAGTGGGTGTGGGACAATGTGACTCATCCTCTTTATACAGAAGAGAGTTGTCCTTACTTGGTTAAACAGACTACTTGCCTCAGAAATGGTAGACCCGATTCTTTCTACCAGAATTGGAAGTGGAAGCCTAGCCAATGCAATTTGCCAAGGTAATTTACTTTTACTTTTTTTTTTTCATTGAAATCATTTTTTGCTCATTTTGTCTTGTTAGAAAGTACCTTCCTGTGATTCAAAATGTTTGTATTTTATGCACCGGGGTGTTCTCTTAGGCCTTGCGTGGTTAGATGTAATAGGAATTGTAATGTAATGTCCATTACTTTACATAATTCATTACTACGTTTGGTAGAGAATTTTTTTTTTTTATTTCAATGTAATGGAAATTACATAAGTAATCATCATTACATTTTAAAGCCGTATTTGACAATCTTTAAAAAATCTATGTATTGCTCGTTACATGTCTCATTTTTTATTTTAATCTATTTTTTATTTTTTCTTATTTTTTTACTATTCCTCTTTTTTTTTCTTATACTCTTTTTTTCTTTTCCTATTTTTTTATTTTTATTTTCTCTTTATTTTTTATCTCTTTTTTATTTTTTATTTTTTCTTTATTTTTTTTATCTCTCTTTTTTTCTTTTTTTTTCATCCTCCCATTATATGAAAATAGTATAACCAAGTATAAAAATTTAATACTCATTACATTACATTTGTTTTAAAACTCATGTAACCAAGCATGGTAATGGAATGATAAATACATTCCATTCCATTCCATTCTTAATTCCATTACTTTACTCATTACATTCCATTCCATTACCATCAACCAAGCAAGGCCTTAGTGTATTTTGTCACTTCTTTAGTCCAAAAATTATAAATATAAAATAAAATTAAAGGCTTTTGCTATGGTACACCACATGTAAATTTGTACAAATAGTTAATTTTAACTTAAATTTAAATTAAAAAATAATTATTTACTCTGATTGTATTACGAACAATAGATATCAATAATTATAATTAAATAATTACAATATAATAATTATAATTAAATAATTGCAATATAATAATTACAATAATTTTTTATAATAATTACAATAATTATTTTTGTAGATATCCATATGTGTATTGAAGAAACACTCTAAATTAAAATTAACTTTTAGAAAATGAAGGTAGAAAGTCCAATTGGCTCCCTATTTTTTCAGCCATGGCCAAATTGGCCATTCTTTTTTGAACCTTTTCAGCTAATTTTTACCTTTTCTAAAACCTTTTTGGCTAATTGATCCCCCTAACTTTTAGTTTTGTAATTGGTTGAAGAATTTTTATTTATCTGTGTAAAAAAGTAACAGAGTAAGTATAATTTTTATGGCTAATTTGACCTTTTTCCAAAGATTAGGAGTTAAATTAGTCAACAATGGCAAAACCAATAACACTAATTGGCCTGACCAAAAAAAAAAAAAAAAGGAGCCTTATTGACCTTTCTGCCAAAAATAAATAGGACCAATTTCTATTGGAAAGTAGCATTTGAGGTGGTGATTTGCTGAAGAGATCATTTTTAAGTTTGAATAAAGGTCGATTTGACCCATGAACTTTTGTCTAGGATCAAAGTAGTCATTCAAAACTTTTTAAGATCAATTTAACCACTAAACTTTTCAATGAAGGTCAAATTGACTCTAAATATTATACTTAACTCCTTAGTTTTTGATGGACAAACAAAAGTCCCTCCAAAACTTTATAAACATCTCTCAATGTTTTAAATAAATAACATATTAGTCCTTCTTTTAGGAAATATTTTTAATTAAAACTTTATAACAATTTTAATTTTTAAAATTATATTTAAAATTGAATTTCTTTATAACTTGAAAAATCTGAAAATTTTAATAATATATTATATTAATATGTAAATTCAGTTATTCAACAAATTTTTAATTTTTGAATAATAAATTTTTATTTTTTTATAAATTAATTTTATTTCTAATATTTGACACTTAAATTTATTTATAATTTAAAAATATAAATGTATAATTTAATATGTTTGTTGATATAGTATACTATTAGCTTTTATAATTTGTAATATTAAAGTAATAAAAATATAATGATAAATTAAAACTAAAATTTATAATAATTATAATAATAAATTTTAGCTTTAGATTCCATCAATTTTATAATTTTAGTAGTGTTAGTTTTAGTTTATTATTATATTTTATTACTTTAATATTACAATATAGGCTCTTGCTATGGTATAAACGCTTGTACCTATACAAATAGAATTAAAACTATACAAATGAAATTAGAACCGTTAGATGAATTTTTATTTAATTATAATCATTAATTATCTTGGTGTATCAATACCTGTAAAATATATTAATGACTATATTTAAATAAATATTAATCTAATGGTTTTAATTTTAGTTGTGTAGATACAATTGTTTATATTGTAGAATGACTCAATATTAAAATTAAGTTTCAGATGATTTCTTTGCCTTCTTTGGTTAGAAGGGGCATGAAAAAATTTTGTATTTCTATCCCAGCTTTTAAGCCAACTGATTTTAAATATCTGATACCAATATAATTCCTCCATCTTATAACGATCCTCTTTTCAGTAGCTCATAGCTTTAATCCTATCCTCCTTACTTATAGCTTTTGGATAAATGTTATCTAATTGAGCTTTAACAACTTTAGTTTGATTTTTTAGCATTACATAAACAATTCTTACTCCACTCCCTTAAATTAAACCTAAAATTTTATATTTTACATAACACCTAATACATAAAATACCCTTGAAAAACTTGCTCCTAGCTATTATTATTATTATTATTATTTTGCATATTCTAGGTGATAAAGCCATTTAGTTTCAAACTTAAACAAAAAACTTCTCTTCCTAATATTATTTTCTAGCAAAACGAAAGGTTGGCCTAGGATCAAAACCAACTAGTTTTTCATGCAAAATGAAAACCCTATCAAATTACTTCTCCACTCATAATTTGCACAGGCTTTGTCTAGCCTTTACAACATTGCTCTTTAAGTAGTTTACCTATTAGTCTAGGTGAATCTCAACCCCTTAAATTTTATCTCCACAAATTTGCTCTTATCTAAAAAAAGCTTTAAATTTATTAATTTTGAGACATATAAATGTGAATTTTTCCTTATATTGAAATCCCCAATACAGATCCATAGCATATTATTATTTGGCTTTAAACTTAACATATTTAACGTAAAAGCCTCTCTATCTTGTCTTCTAAGAGGCTTATAGATGAATGTCTTAAGAACAAATCTATTTAAATCATCTAAACAAAATACAGTTAATAAAATGAGAATGGGGGTATAGTTATTTATACCTGAACATGATTTCTTCACTATAAAGCTAGGCCCCCTGATGATACAATTGGCTCCACATAATAGCTATTCTAAAAAATTTCCTTCTTCGCATCTCTATGTAATCCACTAACTTCTGGGTTTCCATTAAGAATGACAAAATTTGAACAATGAGAGTTGTATAGCTCTTGCAAACCATGAACTGTTAAGACTCATCCAAAACCTTGATAGTTCCAATATATGGTCGTTATAGCCTCTTAGTCGATTTAGGTGAGTCGCTAGTGCTTTCAAAGGTAAATTAAGTTTGCATGTCCTAATATTCATTAATTGAAATCACTTCCTCCCTCTCTTTTACTAACCCAAGTTATTGTTTTCTAAGTCTAAACCCACTTCCTTCCATAATTTCTCCACTATCTTGTTTAATAATTGCTAGTGGAGTGGTAATTCCAATTATACTTAGCTTAACTACATCTTAAGTACTAGTTTCTTGTTAGTTTCTCACCAATTGATATGAAATGACTACTGAAGCATAATATGGATTCAACTCTATTCTCACAAGTCTTTATTTCTTTGTAATGGAATCCTCTTTTTGCTCCTTAGTTTTTAGAAATAATTTCCTTTTTTTGCCAGTTAATAAAAAAATGCTCAAAGCTATCGCATGTGCCTTTTAAATGCTCATATATATCAAGATTAAGCCTTATAATTGGATCCACATTATTTCTAAGTTTAGTTATAACTTTTAAATCTTCCAACAACTGATTATTTGATATTCCTAGAGATCCATTTGCAATTCCATACAAGCCCCTTCAGCAACTTTAAATCCCAAACCCAGTAAGGCCATTGGGCTCAACGTCTTTATCCCTTTTTGAAAAGCTTGTTTCCTATATTGAAATAGGATACTTCACATTTTTGGGTATTCTTGTAAAAAAAAAAGTACTCTTTGCCATCTCCCATGTGTATTTTGTATACCAATCCTTATTTGAGAAGCAACCCATTCCCGCCTTGAAATTATTATTCATTTTCCTCTAACAAAGAAACCTTAGAGGGTGTCAACAATACTTCTTTCCCTTTACTTGATAATGAACCTTCTCTAGTCTCCAAAGCGAGAATATTCTATAATAATGGGATGTATGTTCTTATTGCTATTAGAGAGAAATATCTTATCCATTAGTCATACTTTGGTCTATCTTGATCCGAATTATGAATATCTTTACCATTATAAATTTTGCATATTATAATTACACGCCTAATGTAACCATAATGAAAATAGAAGTCAAGCAATCTTTAACATTGAAAAGGCCTTAGAGAATGGTGAATAGGGCTAATTAAATTTTAGTGAGATTAATAGGGTTTTAAAATGATAATAGAAAGAAAGAAAAAAAATCAAAAAATGAAAAAAGAATGAGAAAGCAAACACAAAGAACACAAGAAATTTAAGGAATTCGAATTTTTAATTAATCATACGTCTCTACCTAACTTATCATTAAGTTAGGATTTTCAAACCCCACACTAATCTATTAATGAAATTACTTACAACTAAAGAGTTTTTCAAGACTCAACTCAAACCTTTACAATAATAAAGTTTTTCTTAGCTAAACTCAAACCAAAACTAAATTTCAAGTATTTAATGGCTAACACTTAAATCAATAATAGAATTAAACCTCACTTTCCATAACTTAACCTAAGAAAGAAGTAGAAGAGAGATTAATTCTAATTCAAATCACACTATTCCACACTCAAGATTAATTAAAGAAGAGTTAATTGAATACAATGAATGTTATGAGAATTTTAAATAATAAATTTGCTCAACAACCCTATCTAACTTGCCAAAGATCCTTAAATGAGGTTATACGGAATTTATTTATAGTTTAAAAGTGAAAACTAGCTGTTAGAGGGCTTTTGTCTCATCTTCAACCTTCATAAGCTTCATTTAATACATTTTCAACTTTTTGTAGAGATGTGGCTACTCACGATTATGAGGGACATGCTCATGATCGTGACCTTTAAAAATATAGCCATTATGTCTGAAGAATTTGCTCGTTGCTCTGACAGGAAGCCTCCTCACGATCATGATGGATTTTCTCATGTTCGTGAGAGGATGATAATGAGGGTCCTAGACTTTTGCTTGATAAAGGCTTGATTTTAGTTCCTGGCTCGTAACTGCTCCTCATGGTCGTGAGGGGCATGAACCACTTGAAATTCTTCATAATTTTAACTTCAAATGATCTTTATTGGCTCATGATTATTAATATTCTTTTGAGAGACATTTGATAAGGGTTTAAAAGGCTTTAAATTGATCTTCAGTGTTTGCCTTATGAGTGCTCTCTTTAACTAATCTAATAAACATACTTAAGAATATATATTAGTGATTCAAAATCATTTGTTAAAGTCAAAACTAAATTGGATTACGGATTGATCATGTAAATGGTTAATAAATACTTTATTTAGTACCAATCAACTTCACCTACTTCTTTCTTGCTCTAAAAACCCAAAAGTAAAGGTTGATTAACTGCCATTAAGATTTTTAATTTGAAAACAAATAATCCATCTAATTAAGTTTCCCTAAAAATGATCTATTTCCAAAACACCAGATAAAACACTAATTTTCTCAGCATTTATTTTTGTCATATGATTTGTAAGCATATTATAAACCTGTATCCAAAATGGAGATCTTAGAAAATTAATACAATCAAAAGCTGAATTTGAAGACAATTCTTGGATTACCATATGTGAATTTGACAATGATCATGGTCTACCTTCTAAAACCAGTTTCTTATTGATGTCATACTTGAACTTAAAAATAAACTTTTTTGGAGGCTTCTTGCGCACTAAAAAAAATAAACTTTTTTGGAGGCTTCTTGCGCACTAAAAAATCTCTTTGTAATTTCTATGATGTTTGTAATAAAGTTTTAATAATTGTAACTGCTAAAGGTTGAGATTAGAGTTGAGCACGGGACGGAGAAAAAACCGAATCGAATCAAAAATTCGAATCGATAGACAAAAAACCGTACCGGAACCGATTAATTTTAACCCCGAACTGAATGGAACCGGACCGTTTTACTAATATGGTACGGTACTGGAGATTTGTTAAAAACCGTACTGAAACCGATACCGAACCAAAAACCGAATATAGTACCGGATATTATATGAATAATATATATA
>CATIWO010039996.1:0-30098 GCA_949673435.1 Macaranga tanarius
TTCTAAAAAAAATATTGAAACTCAATTTGTGCTTTCATTGTCTAGCGGCCGATGTATTATGAGACAATGCCATTCATCAAGGATTGAATCTCATTCCCTCCCTTTTATAACATGGCAAGAAAAAATTTGAGCTTTCATTCACTTTTTAAAATAATCTTTATGTTTGAATTTGACTCGACTTTGATTCAATTAATTTTGTAATTTAAAAATAATTAATTTTAAATTAAAAATATTTTTTTAATTAATGAAGAGATTATATAATTTAAATATTTATGAACTGCTCAACATAGTATAATTTTTTTTCTTTTAAATCAACGGTGATAATAAGATTTAAATTCTATATGCACTCGAAGAAGAGTATGACATGACTATTCTCTTACTGCGCAATTGAAAATATTTTTATAATCGTATTAAAATAAATATATAAATATATATAAATTTGATTTCATTAATTCACTCAAATAATCGGATTCAACTCTATGGAATTGATTTGATAATAATTTTTCCAAATTAATTGTTAAATTACTGGGTCGGCTTAACTAAATGAGAATAAAGGGTGGCTTTAGAATGGAATCTATGAGACGGTGCGTTTTTGTTTTTGTTGGAAAGGTTGATTGATAATAAGGCACGTGGGTGTCTGAGTTTGTGTCTGTTAGACTGTTACCCAACAAAGGTCAAAACTTTTCTTTGAAATTTCTCAATTAACATTACAGTTTTTGCTTTTTTTGGGTTCTTTTGTTTGTGTTAGATGTAAAAACCAAAACCCATAAAAAAAAAAGGTTGGGAAATTTCTTGATTGATTTTAAGAAAGAAAGTTGCTTTTTAACACCCAAGAATTGATTGGAATGAATTGAGTTAGGCACTGTTCATTCTGGGTACTACTGTATTGTTGTTCTTTATGCAAGAAGCAGAGTTTGTGTCTCCATATGGAAGCCATAAAGAAGCAGGCTGCTAGGCTCAGAGAGCAAGTTGCCAAGCAGCAACAAGTCAGTTCTTCCTCACTTCTTCTTTACTGTTCCTAAAATCTCTCACTTTTTTTTTTCCTTATTTTGTTTGATGAATAATTAGTTATCTGAATTATTTTGTATCTATGATGTTAGTATGATGGAGTCACAAGATAGATATTCTTGTCATTCAGTAAAAGTGAAAAGTGATTTTTTTTTCCTCTTTGGCTTTCAGTTTCTCCTTTTGTTTTAGGTTCATAAGTTGCAAAGTTCCCAACTTTTCTTTTGTGCCCCAGTTTTTACTTTTTACTTATAAGTAATGCTTCATTTTCTTTGTTTTGGTAAATTTGTGGAAAATGTGTGTTTATGTGCCAATGTTCTCAAAACTGCTAATTGCTACTTGCATAAATTGGTGTTATTTGAAATTGAGGAGTTTATCTATATTCAACTCAACATAATCCCAAGTTAATTGGGTGTTGGCTATATGGATTCTGTTTCTCTCCATTTCACACAATTATGAACAAAATTAAAATATATGAGAAATCCCCTTGCGTACTCTACTAATGTTGAAACATGATGGATTGGGCAACTTAGCTCACTAATGCTTTTTATTATCAATCAAGATGAATGTAGGATTTGAGGCTTCATTAGCATGTGTGCTTAAGTTGGTTTTATAAAGAATAAATATAGGTGCTAATTATAGTTGGTTTTATAAAGAATCAGTGTAGGTTCTAATTATAGTGAAGAAAAGAGAGAAGCTAGTGGTTGTTCAGTTGGTGTATTTAGTTAGATGGTTCTTTTGGCAGGCTTCCACAGCAAGTAAGAAACAGAAAGAGAGAGCTGGAGAGAGAGAGAGAGAGAGATTAGAGACTATCTAGACATGCATCCTAGCTAATCCAAATTATTCTTAACTCTATTGTTTTCACTTGTTCAATATTCACTCTAGCTTCTGAATAGGAAATTTCCTAATAATCATTGAACATATGGAAAACAAACAAATTCTGAAAAGAAGAAAATCTTTCCAGAATATAAAAAAGTGCCTTAAATAAAAAAAAAATGGAACAAATATGTTGAAGTCAGTCTTCAGTTTCTTCTTTTTTCATTGTGTTCTATTGTCGAGATTTTTTTTTTGTGTATAATAATTGAAGACTACGTTTAAAAACCTTAAAATTGAATTAACCTGAGAATTTAGACAAAGACCACAAAAATCAACTGAAGTATTTAAGTTCCTAGTTGGTGAGGTCCAAATATTATATGGTGTGGGGACTCTTCCCTACTTGCCACTTCTATGTGCTCCTGACATTGCCATTACTTATGGGGACTGCCCCAACTTCTTGGATCCCTTATTTGCAAGCATCTGTCCCTAAAATGTGGGAACTGTAGCCTTGTTGACACCACTTCTGGGTCTCCATTGCTTCTGCAGGATGCTTTACATCCTTGTCCAATGCGGTGGACTGCCTAACTCCTTTCTTTTTATTGAAGGTTCATTAGGGAGAAGTTAGATGTTAATTGATGGTCAGCATAATAAGATTATTACTGTTGTCACTTTGTCAGTGCCTGTGTTGTTTCATCCATACCTTAACTCAATACTTGGTATTAACCATTTTGCAGGCAGTATTGAAACATTTGGGACATTTTGGTAATGAAGCAGTTATTGTTGATGAAGCTGAACTTCAGTGTTATCAACAGCTTCAAAATCTATACAATTCCACGAGAGCAGCTAAGGTGCAATAGTTAGACATGATTTTTGTTTATCATACTTTGACAACATTTTCAATCTTCAGGCCTCTTTTGTTTGATCTGATACAATGCCATTCAATTTATCAAACTATTGTGAATTTATTTAAAATTGTAAGATATGTCTTTTCGGTTGGGATGATGATTTAATCTTACCAAAATTACAATTATCTTATGTTCCACAGCATTTTCAGAAGAACATTGTTCGTGGAATTGAAGGTTTTTTATCTGCAAGTTCAAAGCAAATGGAGATAGGTAAGTGTATGCTGCTCTTTTGTGGCATTAATTTCCTTCACAATGCTAATTTGTGAAAGTTCATCTAAATTATTTTAGCAAGAAAATTGGCTGAAGATTGTTGCAAATATGGAGCTGATACTCAAACAACAAATCTTCATGTTGCAAGAGCTGTTCTTCAATTTGGTACCTCACATAATTTAATGGAAAATGAGAGGGAAACTTTACATGGAATACTTGGTGATCAGGTGAAATTATGCATTTGTTTCAGTTTTCTTGTAAAGTTTGGATTTTAGCTCAATATTTATTCCTTAGGAATCCATGTCGTGAAGATAAAGTGCTACACTATCATCATTGATAGGATATACGTGCGACTTATGTATGTATCTGTAAATATATGACTCTACATGTTTGATACATGAATACAAGACTATAAATTTCCTTGACTATTTTTATGCTGTGCAGAGGGGTTATATCCTACACCAATGCCCCTTCCCTTGCCATCCTTTGGTTCCCCCATCCTCACAACCCTTTGCTTTTAATAGTCCTTTCAATTGAGTCTCAAGGCTAAAACTATTAGAAATGTTAAAAGTTACTTCTAAGCCTAATGGTGTTAAGAATAGTTTTCTTATTTAATCATCTCAATTCAGTCCTAAAATTATTAAAAGATTTTTGAAAGTTAGTCCTAAGAAAATTTGTCGTGCCTACATGGCAAAAAGTATTAGTGAGTGCTTACACGTAGTGCACAGCAGCTTGCTTTACAACTTTTTCCCATTTTTTCACTCTTTTTAATTTCCTGCTTGTTCTTCTCATTTTGCTATAGAAAACAGAAAATACAATAATCCTTCATGGCCTACCACTCCAAAACTTACCAGCAGTCCCACCAGCACATTGAGTCTTATTGCCACCACCACACCCTTGAGATGACACCAAGTTTTACCACCATTATCTTTAACAGCCACAACTGCGTAAATATCAGCATGGCATCTCCATTTTGTAGCTTATTCTAATGTGAAAATTTTTGATGAAAAGCAAGGATTTAGTGAAAGAAACTTCTGATCAAATTAAGCCTAACATCGTTAGATTTAGGGAAGTCATTAAACACTTCTGATATTTTTGGGAATAAATTGTGGAAAGAATTGTTTTAGTTAGTTCAAATGTCTTAGCAATTGGATGTGGATTATTATTTAAAAATTTGATGGATTAATGGCCCTTTACCAGATTGGATTAAGATGTACCTTAATCCTGGGAAAATTCAATCTCTTGATGTCCCTACATGCTAGAATTTAGCATTCAGAATGAGTTGCCCTCAAATGGTTATTGATGTCATGAATAAACTATGTTATGTTATGATAGCATACGGAGAAAATAAAAATTTGTAAGTATATCATTTGGGTGATAATTTTGCTGTTATTTTTTTGCTGCCAATAATGAACAATTATATTTTCTTTATGCATGTTAGTAATGTTAATATGAATCATTGACTGGAGAAATTATACAGTGCATCTGCTGTTCCACTTTAATGTGCAACAACACAGTAAAATTAGTAACCCACAAATTAGTTTCAGTTGAGAGAGAAATTTGAGTTAAAATTCTCTGTGGTTATTGTGCATATCAGTAGTGTGATTGGATGAAATATTTTCTCCAATAATGGAGAATTAGGAATGTTTACTGTGAGTTGTCTTTTCAGAGAAATTAAAAGTTTTTCAGTTATCTTTTATGTTTCTAATTTTCTTACAGGTTTTTGATATTTAGGTTTCTCAGCCTCTCCGAGAAATGATAACCGGAGCACCTCTGGAGGATGCTCGCCATTTAACCCACCGTTATGAAAAACTGCGCCAAGAGGTTGAAGCCCAGGTAATTTTTGATTTCACATGGGTGTCTGGTAATGTGAGAATTGCAGTAGAATTACAACGGATATTTTCTTATTAGGGGGCTGAAGTATTGAGGCGTCGATCCAAGACCAGGGAATCTGATATATCCGCAGAGACTTGCATGAAGCTTCGAAATGCAGAAGCAAGACTGACAGAGCTTAAATCTACAATAACAGCACTTGGGAAAGAAGCAACTGTTGCCATGTTGTCAGTTGAAAATCAGCAGCAACAGATTACTGTTCAGCGTCTATTTACTATGGTACTGCAAATTATTCCTATTTCTTTGCATGTGGTTTGTGGTCAATGTTTCTGCCTGCCTTTGCTTTGTTGCATGGTTCATTGAGAATGACTGGAAACCAGAACGTTGCATTGTCTTAAGTCATTTTTTTAACTTGCCATCAGATGTTTTCTTCTACTTTCATTATTTTATAGTTGCATTTTGCTCACTAGCATGTGCATTTTAATATGGTAGATGCATGTATTTGAGTAAAGGCTAATACTGTTATCTAAGAGCATTTACTCCATTGTGTAAGGGGTTTCTAAAATGCATAGGCGATGGCCTTGTGGCCTTTATGCTAAGATAATGGCTGTTTGTATAGTTGTCACATCAAGGTCCTTGAGAAAGTCAATTTGTACACTGTGCATAAAGTTTTGAGGCTCTGTGGTCGCTGATCTGTATAAGCAATACCTTTTGAAAGTGAATTGAGGAGAGTTTAGGGCTCTTTTGAGGTTAGGAACACAAGGCTTCTAACCAACTGGTCAAAATTGGAAAAAGAAAAATAATGATAATACTTTTCTTTTATTTCCTTTCCCTCTCCTTCCCCCGTCATTTCTCTTTCTCTATCTGAGCCCACATCCCTGAGAAATCACCAAATTATAAGAACCTTAGCATTACACCCTTCATCATATTCAGTTTTATCTTATTTCCCATCCATTATTAAATCCTTAACTTTGAAAACAAAAAAGAAATTAATCCAGCGCATTGTAGCATTAACCCCTCTCTTCAGAAACACTGACATTTTCAAGGAAATTTTTTTGATAGAATGGAAATCCGCAATTCTATTTTGCTGAAGCATGTTAGTTCTTCATTTTGAAGCTTTGATTGTAGAGAGAAAGAGGAAAGGGGAAAAAGGGGAGGAAAAGGGGAGGGGTGGTGAAGAAAGAGAGGGAAAGGAGTGGGGAATAAAATATTATTGTTATTATTGCTGAATAGAAAATCCTTGATTCTTGAAACAATGATAATTTTGTGGGTGCTGGATCACCAGCTAATTCACTTAAATGACAGAAGAGTCTTTAACAGCTAAGAAACATATTCCATAACGTCTAGAATATTTCCTTCATGTAACCTATACCTTAATTACAAGTTTTTAAATCCTCATTTGTGTTTTCCTGAGCTCCATTTTTGTCTGTATGAGTGTGAGGAGCAATTGGTTTTTTCATTTATTTTTGTCTGTATGAGAGTGAGGAGCAATTGGTTTTTTCATTTTATGTCCTGTCCTACTTATTTGAACAATTTTTTCCTTTAAATTAATCTTTGCTTTTGCATACTTCCTTCCTAATAATTTTTCCCATTGTCCATTTTTAGCCTTTCTAGTCATTGTTTCATGTGCTTCAATCTCCTTTCCTCTGTATCTTTTGATCAAAGGAGCATAGGGTGTTGGTTTCCTAATAACTTATCCTTCTTTTCGATGCTTTGAACTTCACTTTTCAGCCTTTCAAGGGTAAGGTACTCTCCCTTCATCAATGAACAAAAGGCAAATGAAAAGAGGGGGAAATAACCTTCCTTTCTAGGTGTTTTAACCCTTCAAACACAGTACACTGTCTTTTATCAAAGGAAAGTCCATTGCCCCAAATTAAAGTGTTTGAAGATCAGCAATTCCTTACACCAGACAAAAAAAATCCCACGTCAAATTCTCTTGGCTTAATGATGTGGAGAAGAGCTTTAGCAGAACTAGTATTTTTATTTGTTTGTTTGGTTTAGTGAGAGGTCCAACAGGGCATGAGCTGTAGGCAGTGGGCTACACAACCAAGGATAGCCCTCCCCTTACAAACCTCTCACATAAAGGTGATTAACTCCCAGAACTATGCTGGATGGAGAGACTTAAACTCGAGACTTTCCTGATGGTGTGAGGAGATCAATCAAGCTAAGCCTCTTTGGCAAAGACTAGTATTTCTATATATATTCCATTGTTTTTGCATGGTATGGCAACACCATCTAGATCTGGTCTGTTATGATGAAAGTGATTCTTTAAGCTGATGGTAGACCTGTTTAAAACATAGCATATATCTGATAATTGCTTGATGTTATTTTCCTGCCAAATGATATTTGTATAAGGTACATGTTCGTTTACTTTTTTAGTAAATTAACTTGAAACAAAATTATTTTCCAGGTAGATGCTGAGAGATGTTATCATCAACATGTTCTTGATATTTTAGATAAGTTACAAGCTGAGGTTTGTAAACATGGGCCCTGGCTCTTCACTTTCTCTGTCTTTTATACGTGCATGTGCACCTGTGTATAGTACTCCACCTGAGTTTTTTCTTTTTCTTTTTTGGGTCCTTGGGTTACCGAATTATGTTACCTTTTTGTATGAGAAAGATTGTGACTGGTCCCATTCTAATGTTTATTATTGGATCTAGATGATGTTGGAGGAGCAATTAAATGATTCTTCATCGCAATCAATGACAGTCCATCAAGATGTGAATGCCCAACCTCCACCTGTACATCAGGATGCTACTTCAAATGGATCTGATGATCAGATACATAATCAAAAGGACACATTTTTTACAGCAAAGGTAAAGATTTAGTCCTTTTTTTTTTTTTTTTTGTATTTTCGTTTTCTTCTTTAAAAGATTCCTACCTGCCAACATGGGAAAAGAAAATAAATGGATTAAAATCAGTTTTCTCTTTGAAATCATTTACTGTGCATGATTGTGAACTTGTGCTTCTGCTTGTTCTCTCATGATGCTGCATTCCTCCTGTTGTTCAAATTGATGTTCTATACTTGCTACTGATGCAACTTTTTCTGCAAAATGATTACCATTATATATTATCATGGAAGCAAGTGTCTATCTTTGTACTTTTAGTCATACTTGCAATTTTAGTTTATTTTTCTGTTGTCAATGTCATATGTTTGTGCCAACTCTGTGTGTCACTTGGACATCATACAGATTATACTAAATTTTGTACGAATTTTGTTGGTTGAGTTTCAGTATCTCATGCTGAACTTTTATTGTTGGACATGTGGATAATTGCATTGACTCTGCAGCATGATGGAAGCTCAAAAATATGGTTTATGTTACAATTTAAATTCTATTGTTTGAAATGCAACCGTTCACATTTTTTTATCATTGAAGAATTTCAATTTGAACTCTAATATTTTTTTTCTTTAATACTTTCTCTCAACCTGTTTCTTGTTTGACAAAATTGGCTTGGCATTAATTACTTGTATGATTAGCTTTAATTCAACATATTGCTTGCTCAAAATGGTTTGGAATTATGTGAGAAATTTTTGGGGAACTTTTTAATTCAATATTATATTGTTTAACCTAGGACTTAAACATGTGTGTATTTTTACAAATTGGACGCAAACTTCAATCTACTTGACGTTTTTTTCTTTGGACTGTTTGTTTGCAAGGTTTTATGGAGAAATTAGCAAATATTGAGAAAAAAAGAAAATCTTTCAATAGGATTGAAGTTGAAAGTTTTCAATTGTGTTAAGAGGTAATAGTGGTGTTTTAGGCAATAGGTTTCCACTGCTAATTTATCTCATAATTTCAAGAGTTTCTTTAGCAGGTAACTTTTATTTAATGTTGCCATCATTGTTTTCTGTGAAAATTTCTAGCAAAATAATAGGCTTTTTTTTTTCCCTTCTATCACGATCATCACCATGGATTATTGATTGAACTATAAGAGGCCAATTGTCATTTTTAAGTACTACTATTGAATATCACCTTCATTTCTTTCTAAAATTGTTTGTGGAACACTTAATTGATATCCTGTAATTATTTTTTATCCTGTTTCCATTAGATCTTAGTTGTTATTCTTGTAACTTCTCTTGTCCTATGTATCTTAAGAAATACTAATTTCTCAGTTTAGAAGTTCTTTTCTTTCTCTGTCCAATCTTTTTTTAACAGGTTATACACCCATTTGATGCTCAAGCAGAAGGGGAGTTAAGTCTATCCCTTGGTGATTATGTTGTAATTCGGCAGGTATGTTTTGCACTACTAATCTGTATAGTGTCCTGAACCTAAAGGCTTCATACTTTCTTGTTAAGCTTGGTGAAAATTCTAAGGCATTTTGGTCTAGAATTCTTCACGTATGCTGCCTTTGAGGCTAGTTTGGATATCCAAATTTGTAAAAATACAAGCAGCCTTCTCAACATGGTACACAAACATAATAATGAATGTTGTATAATTCATAAACTAATATGCATGCGGGTTTTATGTACTCTTATTTTGTTTTTAAAATATGTTATTCTTTTAAAATGTGTTCTTCCCCTGACCCAGTGTGTCCGTGTGTTTTGTATATTTCAAAAAAAAAAATGTTATTCTTTTCATTTTTGGACTTTAGGCAAGACACAACTGACTAGACATTGACCTGCAGGATAAATAAATAATTGTGATCTTATTTTTTTTTTTTGAAAAAATGATAATAATAAATTATTATAACTAAAAATCATGTTTAAAAAAATGATTTGCTTTGTAGTTGGCAGCACGTCACCTGTATTGACCACTTGGTTAATACAGGAGTTATGTCCCCTGGTTGTCTTTTATTTTCATTAGATGCCAAGATTCATGCATGAGGCCAACATGCAGATTCGTTATTTTGTTTGATATAGCATGCTTCCTTTTTGACCTTTGTTCAATTTTTGGTCGTTAAAATCGACTAGGTGGCTCCAACAGGGTGGTCCGAAGGAGAATGTAAGGGTAAGGCCGGATGGTTTCCCTCTGCATATATAGAGAAGCAGGAGAAAGCAGCAGCAGAAAATATAATTGAAGAAAATTAAACTATGGGATTACTCTTATATGAAAGTTGTATAATTCTCGTACTGTATGATATTGTCATGTGAATACACGGCTACGACAGTTGAGTTCACTTCATTGAGTGCCAGTTATTTTCATCTTGGCAGAGCAGTGTCTAGTAAGATTTTTCTGTATTTATGCAAAATAAGGCTGGTGTCCAGCGTGTAGTTTGTAGATTAAACATGATGTATTTGTGTTGTATATGTTGTTTTAAAATTAATGTTCAAGCCATATTTTGAGTTCCTGAGTACACCAAGCCTTCTCAACATGGTACACACACATGATAATGAATATGTACATGTAACCCATTAGTCATGAAAATTTTGTATTGCATGCAAAGCACAAAAGTTTAGCCCTTCCACATCGCCATTGGTTCTCCAAGTTTTGGGGCTAAGGTAGCAGCGATTGGCCCAGAACTTTGGAACTGGCCATTGATATATAAATTTCAATCAGATTTATTGTTGGGGCTAAAGTTTCAGTTTTGGAACTAGGCTGATCCGGCCCAGAACTTTGGGGGACCAATTCAAGGCCGCTTTCTCCCCACATATACCATGAACCACTGGTTTCAATTTCGAACTGAAAATTTCAATATATATATATATATATATATATATATATATATATATATATATATATAGGGGTGTAAACGAGTCGAGCCGATCTAAGTTTTGCCTAGTTCAAGTTTGGTTCATTTATAAATGAGCCAAACTCATTAGGCCGTTAAGTGTTCGCGAGCCTAAACAAATTAAAAAAATTTCTAAACATATAATGTATTATATTATTCATTAAAATAATTTAAAATAAATTATTTACTAAATAAATTATTATAAAATAATAATTTTTTAATAATATATTTTTAAAATATTTAAGTGAATAAAAATTTATATATTGTATATTTAAAATTAAATTATTAATATGTTAAAATTACGAGCCGGCTCGCGAGCTCTTATTCGAGCTTGTTCACGAACTTTCACGAGCCGAATTTTGCATAGTTTGAGCTCGGCTCATTTATTAAACGAGCTTCAATATACGAGCTCGAACAAATTTTTAACGAGCGGCTCGGCTCAGTTACTATATATATATATATATATATACATAAAAAAATTTTATGTAAATATTTTAATTTATAAAATTTGTTAAAAAATATTATTTTGAAATTTTTACCCATGAATAAATAAATAAATAAAAACATAAATATGAAAAGAGTAACAACTTAAGAAGTTGAGTTGAGAGTAGGAGACTGAGCCAGCCAAGCCTGTCCAAAGCCACTCGAGCCAGAAGCTGTATGAGGAGACTCTAAGACGAAGAAGAAGAAGAAACCCTAACAGAATAACTCTCTAGAAGCTGCTCTGATTCCACGAGTTCCTCAACAACTCTTTGGGTACAATGTCGATGAAGCTCCTCTTTTATCTCCCTAATTTCTCTTTAAAACTTTTAGCTTCTTTCTTTTATGCTATTTGTGATTTTTTATTCTCAATTTCTGGCTAATCCTATACCTCCCTCTGCCAATTGAACATTTTCTTGATGGAGCAGAATTTGATTCTAGGATCTGTTTTATGTTATTGATGTGGGTTCTGCTTCAAATTGGATATTAGGGTTTCTTTTGAATTATGTTTTGATTTGTTTATTTGAAAAGATAATAGCTTGATGTTGAAAATGATACGGGTATTATTGTTTTTTGGCTATTTTTCTTCAAAAGGGTATAATTATTCACTGAAGCGAGATAGACGTTGATGGTATATAAGAACTGAGGTTCTAAAACTCTTATGCGCATGAAGACATCTCTTCATTTGCTCCAGCTTGGTTATGGATGCTAATGCAATTGTACCTACTTTTCGTTTATTGTTGTCTTGCATATAATACCCTTTGTAATGTTTAAAAGTGCAAGAATTAAAATTAATCGATTTCTGTTTAGTCAATTGTCATGTTAGGAAACCTCATTTTTGCTAGAATTCAAGTCTTTCAACTTAAAAAAGAAAATGTATCTTGATAGTTCATCATACCAAAATTGACCTTTCTTTTTATGAGAATTGAATTTTTGCAAATGATTTATTCCATATAAAGCCATAATTATTGCACAAAAGACACTAGATTTTTTAGAAAACATATAGATTGCAAGAAAGAACAGTCGAAAGTCGTTTTTCTACTACTATTGCTGGGTATTACTTTGTTTTTACACAAATAGGATATCAAGCAAGAGTATTAATTGAGATTCTTCCATGATTGTAATAAGAAAAAGCAAATAATGAAAAGGTCTCTATAACATAATCTTGTCCGTTAAATGTTTAATGCTGTCTAGAGTTTTCTGGAGTCTCTAAATGGATGTGTCATTTGCTAATATATTATAAAGGTCCACTCATTTTGAAAGTGAAAAATTTTACCAAATGAAGTTCTATGACCCTTCTCCTATCCTTGAAGATGTCTTCATATGGAGATTAAATGTTTCCAAATATATAGGAACTGGGAATGTGTATGTGTATATTTCTGGGTTCCTTTTTTTCTAATTTAATTTTGGTGGGGAGAGAGCTGAGTAAGGTAAATATATGTCAATTTTACCTGATCTCATGACATAAATGCTTTCTTTATGATAGATGACAAGCGCTTGGACAAATTTGAGCTTTGCAATCATACATAGGGATATAGAGAGGGAGTGGGAGAATCAGGGTGGACTTATGGGTATTATTATATTAAACTGGAGATTCTTGCTCACCCTCAGAAGAACTATACATCTGCAAAAATTCATGGGAGGATGAGGAGATCAAAATAGATTTCAAATTTATTATAGCTTTGGAGCATCTTGGAGCAAATGAGCAATGGAGCTTTTGGAGCACTGCTCACTTGGAGGATTGCTCACTTGGTTTGCTTCATATAGTTTTTGATTTTGCTGTTTTTGTTATCGTCAGAGTGCACGATGATAAATGGAGCAGGAGTGGATGGAGTTACTGTATTACTGAAATGTGAGAGAGTTTTTCTCTATTTATGTTGTTATTTTGCTCTCTGCAGTGAAACTTTGCTACGTATCTTTATCAGAAATGAGTGGCCGCTTTTCTCGAACGATCTATGTTGGCAACTTGCCCTCCGATATAAGAGAATGGGAAGTTGAGGATCTATTTTACAAGGTTTGTTTTAATTGCTTTATCATGCAGTCTATATATTTTTTCCTTTCTCCGAGATGAATAGAAAGATTTATTATCTTTGGATGAACTGTCATGAAGTATACTTGGAATTTCTTACCCCTGACAAGCATGAACTAATCTGCACATCATTGAACGTTAATCCATTTTTGTTCTCTGTTTAAAATGTTATGTGCCTAATGCATGAAGGGCCCCTTGCACATGAGTGCAATAAATGGTTTTTTGACAATATAAGACGTGGATACACTAGTATGAACTTCACACTCTACTGGACCTTTTTTTATTTTTTATTTTATTTGTACATTAAAAAAAGTTGTGCAGGACTTCCTGTAAATGGCTTGGCCCCTCATATTAGCAGTATAATAATTTTTTTTCCCTGTTATGCACTAGTCTAGTTATTTTTTCCTCTTAAAATCTTCATTTTTGCTTTTAATTTTTTTTTTTTTTTTAATATGTATGGCTATTTCAGTGTTATATTCTATTAACTAATTTTGTTGATGTAACTACTTTCAGTATGGTCGTATACTAGATGTTGAGTTGAAGATTCCTCCTCGCCCTCCTTGTTATTGTTTTGTTGAGGTAAAACTCATTTTGTTTGTGCATACATGCACTCATGGGCAGCATTTCTTTCAACTTCCAGGGGAAGTGAACATGCATTTTTGACTGTTTGTTTGTTTTACAGTTCGAGAATACTCGAGATGCTGAAGATGCAATCAGGGGTCGAGATGGGTATAATTTTGATGGCTGTCGATTGAGGGTATAAGCTTCCCCAACTATTTGGATGATGTGTATCTTGTGTATAGTTTCTAATGTTCTCATATTCTAGGTTGAGCTTGCCCATGGTGGTAGAGGACAATCTTCAAGTGATCGTCGTGGTGGTTATGGTGGCGGTGGTGGTGGCGGGGGTCGACATGGCATCTCACGCCGTTCTGAATTTCGAGGTCGTGAGATTTTAGTTTATTGTTAGAAGATAAGAATAATATTTTGATAGGGCCATGCAAAAATTTTGTGTAGAGTTATTTCTAGTTTTATTCTGACATAAGCATACCCTAATGGTCATCCTTGATTTTGCAGTTATTGTTCGTGGACTCCCCTCTTCTGCTTCTTGGCAGGATTTGAAGGTTTGAGAACTGCTGATTATCAAGAAACTACTAGATTTTGCTTTTGTTGTGATGGTTATCTAATCGATGAATTTGATTTAGGATCATATGCGAAAGGCTGGTGATGTTTGCTTTGTTGAGGTTTCTCGTGATGGTGATGGTATGCCCTTCGCAAGAGTTACTATTTAGAAACATATTCACATTTTAGCTTTTGTGTGTGGGATTATCAGAGTTTGATTTCATATCTTTCATTGGGATATAGTGCATGCTGATCTCATTTATTTGATGATTTTGCAATGAACATATGATAAGCTGTGCTGTCCATGTTCTTGTTGAGATGACATTGTTTATTTATGTGCGTTCAGGGACTTTTGGTCTTGTTGATTATACTAATTATGAAGACATGAAATATGCTGTAAGTTGTTCATACTTATAACAACCCCCACTCTTTTATTTTTATTTTTATTTTATTTTAAATCCCTTAAACTGAGTTTTTGTGGGCCAAGATGGGACACCTAGTTGTGTTATTTGCATCTTTGTTTTTGACTGTTTTTCCATCAACCAATTGGATCTTCTATTATGCAGATTCGGAAGCTTGATGATACTGAGTTTAGAAATCCATGGGCTAGAGCTTATATTCGGGTAAATACGCAATGCAGAATTTTTGGAACCTTGGTTCTCTGGGTCATGCTTTCCCATATTTGATTAATTATTTGGGTAACTATTCAGTGCATGACACTTTCACTAATGAGGAAGGCTGGTGGGGGCATTGCTTGTTTGTAGAATAAACATAAGTTGCCAACTCCATCCACATTAAGATGCTTTTCATGAATAAATAGCCAGATATTGATGTTTGAAGGATTATATGAAAGCGTGTTCCAAAATATGCATGGGGTTTATTTTAAATATTGGTTTTTGTAGGTCAAGAGATATGAGGATAGCCCATCAAGAAGCCGAAGTAGGAGCCGCAGTAGAAGTAGAAGTCCAAGAAAGAATAGAAGGTATGTTTTCATATTTATATAAAAAATGTATTTTTCCTGAAAAATTTTTCAAGAATGAAATTTTTGCTAGACAGACTGTTTTTTCATGTAATTTTTTAAAAGGTAAGGTGACATTCAACAAATGACTTTAGTTGTTTTTGAGCTCAACAAATCATATGATAGACTTGTTAACAATTTTAAGAGTTTGTGAATTAATTTGTTAAAATTAAAAGTTTATGATAAAGAAAAAAAGTGATAAAGTTGTTGAATTTTTTGTAATTAACCATTCCTTTTTTCTTTAGTGCGTTCATTTCCTTATTTTCCTGCATACTAATAGTTTTGCTATTTACTTAAGCAGCAAATCCTTGGAACGATCTCCTTCAAGATCAGTTTCTAAGTCTAGATCAGCGTCACCTGTAAAGTCACCCAGGTACTTGGAACTTGGGTCCGCTTTTATTTTTTGTTGTGTTTTTTTTTTTTCCTTTTCAACAAGAGTATTTCATTTCTTTTTTTTTTTTTTTTTTTTTTGAAATTTGCAGAGCAAAATCTGGGTCAGGGTCAAGATCAAGGTCAAGGTCAAGGTCGAGGTCAGGATCTCCCATTAAGGTTGGTAACTCTTGGTTAATTATGAAAGGGAGTAGGGCTTGGGGGTTTGTGGCAAATGTGTAGTAACACAGGACGCTATCTACTGAAACATTTGCATATACTAAAGCTAGCTTATCTATTTGCAGGCACAGTCTGGAAGTGGCTGAATCATTCATGCCTCGAAGTGAAATTTCGTCGTGGTCTTGTTTGCCCTAGATTAGAGGAATCAGCTGTTTGGTTTTTGATTTTTTGTCATCAGTAAACATACTGTATCCTATTTAGCTCCAAAAACTTTTTTTTTCCCAGTTGAACTGGAGCCTCTACGAACCCACTATGGGAATTATGAATTGGTGTTTGAATTTAGTAGAGGGATGCAACTCAGCTTTGTGACCCTTCTGCTGGCATTTCCTGGCTTTCAATTTTTACCTACTCTGGTCATTTTGTTTGGCTTCTGAATTTAGCAGATGATTGGATGCAATGTAGGGTGGAATATCAGTAGAAAGTAATAGATGTTTGTGTGAATGCTGGCATGGCTCTGCTGGATTAATGATAGATAAAGGAACTGTTTCTGTCTTGCATGATTCATGCACCATAGGTATGTTTTTCCCAAATGTGGTGGTTACATGTAATAAGAATGTGTTAAGAAACTGTCAGGAACATATTCAAGAGACTTTTCCCCAGAAACTGGCGAGAACACATAATGTAATTTTTGTCAACTAGGTGAACTATTTTTGAAGAAAGACTTTAATGGATTGTGATTAGTGATACGTGGATTTTAATTTTATTATTGCTATTATTACTTTGCACACTTAATGCATGATCTGAGTAAGCTTTCATTATTGTTTTTGTTATTCATTATTGAATGATTGTGAGCAGAAAGTAATACTAGAGCAAAAGTAGCAATAATCATAATATGAAAACCCAAAATTCTACCATAATTTTCAGGAGTGCAACAATGAAAAATTGCAAGTATTTTTATCATTCTTTTTTAGAAAAAAATGCCTACTTTGTCCCTATATTTTAATCTTTTTTTTACATTGTCCTCATGTACAAAAAAATAAAATTGGTGTATTGCAACCCTATATTTTTATTTATCGGCACATTGAGCCCTTATTAAATGGGAGGGAACAACAACAGTTAAAAATATCTAGTATAGTCCTTATAATTTTAAAATATTTTTTTAATTCTTATGATTTTTATTTTTAACAAATAAATTCATACAATTGCTAAAATAATTTAATTAAATTTAGTAAAAAAATTTAAAAATTATTTACTTTTATTTAATTGAGATGTATGTTATGATGCACGGACACTTCAATTAGTAGGCGTTTCCTCATGTTCGTGTCCCCGTTTCCCCGTGTCCGATACTTCATAGACACTCCAATTATAAATGAGACACTTCAATTAGAAGTTGTTTCCCCGTGTTTGTGTCTCCATTTTCTGTATCTCCATTTTCGTGTCCGTGCTACCTAGGATGTATGTCATCTATTTCTAATAGATTTATAATATTAAAATATATATAGTTATAAAAATTATAATGTATTTTAATTGTTCATTGAATGTTTATATAATTAATACACAAACGTGATAAAAATCAATACATAATAATCTAATCAACAAAAAGGCACGAGAGCTATTTAATAAATAAAATACCAGTGAAAATTTATAATATTTTTTAAATAAAAATAAAGAAAAATATTATTTTTCTTACAATTAATACTCAATAAATTAATGATTCTATTAATTAATATTTTTAAAGAAAAAATTTTTTAATTTACTATAATATTATCTTTAAATTTATAAATTTATATTTTGTCATATTTGAAAAAATATAATAGACCTTACTCGTATTTGAATAACATACAAATTACAGTTAATTAATTACTAATTATATTAAAAAAATTTAAATGTAGATATACAATTACAATTATAAATTATATAAAATACTTCTTGAACAAAAATTATAAATATATTTATATAAATATGATAAAATTTATATGGGTGAATATGATTTATTATATTTCATTTATTTAAACAATTAGTATATATATATATATATATATATATATATATATATATATATATATATATATATATGACCTACATTTTTATTAGATAAAAAATTAAAAATATACATAATTTTAAAAACTTGTAATAAATTGAATTGGATTATTTTAGCAATTGTATGGATTTATTTGTTAAGGATAAAAATTATAATCATTAAAAAGAAATATTTTGAAATTATAAGGGTCAAACTGGATATTTTTAACTACCGTTATCTCCCTTCAGGGCCAAATGTGTTGTAAATAAAAATATAGGGTTGCAATATGCTGATTTTTTTTATATAGGGGTCAATGTAAAAAAAATAAAATACAGAGGCTAAAGTATACGTTTTTTTTTTAGCTTTCATTAACCACTAGTGTGGTAACCGTGAAATGCTGCGGTATTTTGATTTCACAATTTGTAGGAAAATTTTTTTTATATATATTTTAAATTATTTTTTATCAGTATTTATATACTTTTTTTATTTTTATTTAGTATTTTTTATTTTATAATATATATGTTTACGATAATTATTTTTTTGGAGTATAATTATTTTGATGGTATTAATTATTTATATTTCAAATAGAAGAAATAATTTAAAACAGATAATTACTTTTTAAAAGAAAATTGATTATTTTTATCATTATTAAAACTACATTTAATATATTATAAGACTTTATCGAGCTCGGTTCGGTTTCAAGAAATAACAATATTAATTTGGTTTAAACCGAACCAAACCGAAATATGTTCGGTTTTTAAAGTAAAAAATATATATTAAACTGAATAGAACCGAACCGAACTCATAGTATATTCTAAAATTTTATATATATTTATAGTTCGATTTGATTGATTTATTACAAATATTTTAAATTTAATTAACAATATTAGTTTCTAAATACATAAAAATCTTAATAAAATTATTTACTACCAAAAAAATTTCAACAAAAAATATTTAAATATATTTTAGAGAATTGGTTTATTTGATTTTTAAAAAAAAAATAAATAAAAATAATATAAAAATTAATATTAATATATCTTATAAATCTTATTAGAATATTCTAAAATTATATAAATAAAATAATTTTAAAATTACAAAAGTGAAAAAAAAAGCCAAAACCGAATTAAATAATCGAACCAAACCAAATTGGTTCGGTTCAATTTAGTTCAACACATTTTTTGGTTCGGTTCAATTAGATTTTAGGCATTTTTAAAACCAAATATTGGCTCACCCCTAGTCAAGATACCTAGGGATTTTCTCTTCATTATATAATGAGAAATTACTTTTTTCAAACTGTGGATACATGGTCTGGTCCGGCCCACGAGACAAAAGTCCAGTGATGAAAATGATATATAAGCCATGTTCAGTGAAGGAATTGGATTATGGCCCGTTTGAGAGACCTAAACACAAGTCAAACCCACTAGACCAAACCCATCAAACCAGACCTACTTGACCAAACCCATCAGACCAGATCCACTCAACCAAGCCCAAAAAAAAAAAAGCTTTGATTGCAGAACGTGAGATTGCTCCCACGTTCTGTAACTCCTCTCCCATATTCATGGGAGAGGAAGTGGAAGAGAGAGAGGCATTAAAGTGGGTATTAACACCCTAAAATAAAGATAAAATGGGGAGGATCAAAAAAAAGAAAGAGGGGAGAAAAAAATTAGAAAAAAAATCAGAGAAAGAAAAAACCAAAAACACCAAAAAAATCAAGAAAAAGAAGTAGAGGGTCATAATCCATACACTTTTGGAGCTAGAGGCGTTCAAAATCGGACTCCAAGGGCAAAAAAATCGTTTTTGGTAAAACTCTTCATTTTCTTTCCGTATTTTTAATTTTTCTGCACCAGAAGACGCACGTCTCTTCGTAGAGGCGTGCGCCTCTAATTTTAAAATTAAAAGAGGCGTGCACCTCTAAGTTTTTAATTAATAGAGGCATGCGCCTCTTTACTATAAAGGCACATGCCCCTTCAACTTTTTTTTTCTCTCTTTTCTTTTCATTTATTGGATATTTTAATATTTTTTATTTTTATTTATTTTATTTGTTTTTTTATGATTATTATTCATTTTTGGCTTGTTTTATTTTGAATAATAGTTTATTTTGTTTTCTTAGTGATTTTATTAATTAGACATGCATGATTTGAATACTATTTGGATAAGTATTTGTTATTTGATATTTTAGATTAAATTTTTCTTGTAATTAATCTAGCTAGAATTTGATTTGATTATTTATATTTTGTACTAACTTTTTAATATCTTTTTGTAGGTTATTTGTTGTTTGGAAAATTTAACTTTTAATTTGTATTGCAGGCCTAAATATTAGATAGCCCACGGGCTAATTTTATTTATTTAAGTTGTGGTTTGTTTTTATTTATTTATTTATTTATTTTGTATATTAAATCGGGTTGTAATTTATTTCTCATCGCTCCTTTCTTTGTGTGTTTTTATTTTTGGTTGTTTTATATTTTATTATTTTTGTTATTTTATTGAGAATTGTGGAATGGTGTGTGAATGTAAGGACCAAATTGCATGAAAATGGACTAATTATATCAAACTTGGGCTAAAATATAAAATTTGGAAATTGATTGAGGCTCATTTGCATGTAATTAAAGGAATGATTAAGTAATTAAAAATAATAAAACATAAAACACAAACGGAGGCCGATCTCAAGGTCGGGTGGGCCATTCAAAAGCTCATACCCAGTTTCCAAACCCAATCTCTGAGGACGTCTGCTGGGCTTCCTCCATGGAATCCAGTTGCTGTAAAAGTGTTCCGAATTTTACCCGGGTGGCGACTCCCAACTCCAACCAAAGCTTGTCAAAAGGCCCAAGTTGTACTCCTAGTGGGCCCTAAGCATGCATAGTGTTGTGGTCGCCGGACTCTTGGGCGCGCACTGAACCCCGCCGCCTACAGTAGCAACTCCACTGGGGATAGAGAAACTGATTTCAGTGTTTTGTATTTTATTATTTTTAATTATTTAATTATTCTTTTTGCATTCACTACATTATTTTCACATACTGTGCATACGGTCCCAAATAATCCGACAATGGTTATTGCTTTACTGCCTGTGTTTCATTCAAACCTGGTGATGGAGTATATAGCTATTGTTACTCACAGTGAAGTACAATTGAGTATGTCATTCGGACCCTTGAGTGGGGAGACAGAAAGAGAGTATATAAAAGACTGTGGGAGCGTTTAACCTTATCCGAGACTCAGCTCATGTAGTGCCCTAGTAACTACCCTTAAGTTTTCCCTCTAATGCATGTGTTTTGATGCCATATAGTAGTCTCATTCATAAAGTCTAGGCCCAATATTGATGGACCATTTTAAATTGGGCATTGTCCTTCTACTATGGTATGTTATGTTAGACTTTGATTTTATGGCTAAGATATACTGCTTGTTTGTTCTGTCTTAAGAGCTTATGCATGTACGTCAGTTTTATTATCCCTTATTGATAATTAAAACCGAGACTAAAAATTCTAGGGCAAGGGACTCACCTTGAATACGTGTGGAAGGAATAAGGTTGGAAGGCTTCGTTATTGAGACTTGTGTGTGTTTGTTATTTGTGTATTTGTTTTGTAAACTCTTTGCAAAAAAAATTTCAAAAAAAAAAAATCATTTGCATTTCATGCATACATGTCACTCATCTTTATTTTTAAATTAATTTTTTACAGTTGAAAGTCTCTTATGTTTGGAATAAGTTAAGAGCAATTTGATCCCCTAATATCAAGAATCCAACTAGTCAATTGAGACCACACTTGTAAGGGAAGCAGAATATCGGGATCCTCCAATTTTGATCTAGAATCCCTTAGGCAAGAAATTCTGAAGGAACTCAAGGATGGTGTGCGACAAATGTGCAGAGAGGTGTTTGCTGAGATGTTTGGAAAAAGGCCTAGGGAAAGAGAGGCTAATATGAAAACTGTGCTTGTTGATTTGCCTAAGTAAGAAATTCAACTACCTGCCGGGGAATTCTGAACAACCGGAATAGGCTAAGGAAATGACTAAGATGAGATCTCAAATGCAACTCCTGATGAAAGATAAGGGGTTGGACTCTATACTGGACTATGATGACTTGGACATGGACGATGAAGAACCACTACCCCTGAAGTACAGATTTTCAGACATCAAGAAGTATGATGGGACAGATGACCCTCACTTTCACCTTCGACAGTATATTACCTTTATAAAGCCCACCGGTCTGATCATGGCACAAGTTATCAAGTAATTTCCATTGTCCTTAACTAGAGCTGTTGTTAAGTGGTACTACACATTGGATGCACATGTTCAACAGAGCTAGAATGAGCTTTGTTCAACCTTTGTCAAGCAATATGGGTTGAATTCTCAGTTTGAAGTCTCCCTCAAAGAATTATAGAATATAAGGCAGTAGCCTGATAAATCCTTCATAAGTTTCCTGAATAGATAGAGAGGAAAGTTGGCTCTAATAAGATATAAACTTGAGGAATCGGATCAACTGTTCATAGCTGCAGAAGCTTGCATTCCACCGATTGCTGACAAGCTGAAGAACATGGGCATTAGGAATTTTGAGGAGCTGTACTGCTTTGGTGTGCAAATTGAGGGTGATATTCAGTTGGACATTGATGATTGACTATTGTTATCTCCTATGGTTGTAATAAATCTGAACAATATTTATTGTAACTTTTCTATTTTTGTGTTAATGAATGTCTGATTGTTTGATTTATATGATTACAAGTATTTTATGATTGTGCACACTATATTATGCTTGAATATGAGAGAGATAGAGACAAGAAAAAAAAACCCCAGTGAATAAAAGTGGCTAAATGTCAGGATCGACTTTCAATTTGGGCATCAAACTTTTTGCTTCTCATTTGCATCGACCCTTTTCAAAAAAAAATCATGAAATGAAATAAAAAAAACCATGAAAAAAAATCATGAAAAGAAATAAAAAAACCATGAAAAGAAAGAGAAAAATAAAAGAGGAAAGAAAAGAAAATAAAAAAAAACAAGGAAAAGAAAAGAAAGAAGAATAAGGAAGAAAGATCCTGAATGTCACCCATCTTTAAAAAAGTCGATCTTTGTGTAGCAATTGAAAATTTTTCATCTTTGCCTAAACCAAAATTCCCTTCTAATCCCATCTTTACCAATCTTCTAAAATCTTTGCTAGCTGAAAAATAGTTGACTAAAAAACTTGTAAGAGGCTGGTCAATAACAAGCATAATATAGTGTGCACAGTTATAATGAATGAGTAATCATATAAAATGAGCATGATTAACATGATATTAGCACACAAAGTGTCAGACATGGACTTTATGAATCAACAGCAAATTTATATGAACATCAGGAAGTCAGTAACCCAGACATCAAATAGTCAGTCGCATGAGTATGAAGTCAGCAGTGAGTAATGAGCATACTACTGTAGCATGGATATCAGGCAGTCAGGCCAACCGATAATGGTTAATCATCAGTATGATTTTACAACCACCCAACTAGATTGAAAAATCTCAAAAAGATAGCGATCTAGGTAAAAGAGGAAAAAGAAAACTCTCATAAAAAGGGCGGTCTAGGCAAAAAAGGGAATATAAAGTAAAATTGATTGCAATTTCAAGCTGGGGGGTAATCAAGTGGACTTTAAAAGTAGCAGAATCTTACTGGGGGGCAGATGGAGTGTTTTTTCACATTGAGTATACTTATGACAGTCTCGCAACAATCAAATACTCTTAGACCGCAATCAAGCCAAGAGGCATTTATTATATCATCATCCCGGTTTAACCATGGAGGATCTCGGTTTTTATTGAAAATAATACTGGTCTCAAATGGCAGTCTGTGATAGGCTCAATTTGTAAGTTTAGATTCTATGATAAAAAAGAAACCAATTTTCCAAGATAAGCTCTAAATGGAAGAGGCGTTTGACTAGTCGCTTATTTTGTAAAATTTACCTTTTGAATCTCATACATATATGCATTACACGAAGTTGTGTTTGTTAAAATTATTTTCATAAGTTTTTGAGAATTACAATCATATATGCATCAGTTTAGTTGTTTGAAAAATGACATTTCATTCGTTTTCACCTGACGCCCGAAGTGGCTATATGGCTCATTTCATCCGTTTTTGCCTAACGCCCGAAGTGGCTATATGGCTCATTTTATCCGTTTTCGCCTGACGCCCGAAGTGGCTATATGGCTCATTTCATCTGTTTTCTACCTGACGCCCGAAGTGGGTATATGGCTCATTTCATATGTTTTCGCCTGACGCCCGAAGGGGCTATATGGCTTAATTCATTTATTTTCGCCTGACGCCTGAAGTGGCTATATGGCTCAACTCATTTATTTTCATTCATTTTTGCTTGACACCGGTGGTGGTGATAAGGCATTTTCCTTTTCTCGAAGCCTCTTGGTTTGGACACTAAGTTAGGACAGCGACCCCAAATTAAAGCCTCTTGGTTCAGACACTAAGGTTGGACGACGATAAAACACACCTCTCAAGTTGTACCCCGAGGATGATGGTGGACAAATCGAATCTCAGGATTCAACAAGCTTCTTAGTTCGGATACCAAGGTTGGACGGCGATGAAACTACACCTCTCAGGTTGTACCCCGAGGATGACGGTGCACAAATCGAATCTCAGGATTCAAAAACACACCTCTCGGGTTGTACCCCGAGGATGATGGTGCATAAATCGAATTTCAGGATTCAAGAAGCCTCTTGGTTCGAACACCAAGGTTTGACGGCGATAAAACCACACCTCTCAGGTTGTACCCCGAGGATGACAGTGCATAAATCAAATCTCAAAATTCAAGAAGTCTCTTGGTTCGGACACCAAGGTTGGACGGCGATAAAACCACACCTCTCGGGTTGTACATCGAGGATGACGGTGCATAAATTGAATCTTAGGATTCAAGAAGCCTTTTAGTTCGGACACCAAGGTTAGACGGCGATAAAACCATACCTCTCGGGTTGCACCCCGAGGATGACGGTGCATAAATCGAATCTCAGGATTCAAGAAACCTCTTGATTTGAACATCAAGGTTGACGGAACAAAAAATAGAATCTTTTATCTGTTTTCAAACATCTTACCTCGAAGAATGGAATCTTTCTTCGTTATTTGCATTTTTTCTGCATTTTCATGAATTATTATAATGTTTGCATGTGCTTTTTCATAAATCTCATTACATTGCTTGCATTTCGATTTTTGAAAAGTAGGGGGGCAAAATGTGGACACATGGTCTGGCCTGGCCCATGAGGTAAAAGTCTAGTGATAAAAATGATATATAAGTCCTGCTCAGTGAAGAAAACACAATCCAAACCCACTAGACCAAACCCATCAGACCAGACTTACTAGACCAAACCCATCAGACCAGATCCACTAAACCAAGCCCAAAAAAAAAAATACTTTGATTGTAGAACGTGGGATTGCTCCCACGTTCTGTAACTCCTCTCCCATAATCATGGGAGAGGAAGTTGAAAAGAGAGAGGTTTTGAAGTGGGTATTAACACCCTAAAATAAAAATAAAATAGGGAGGATCAAAAAAAAGAAAGAGGGGAGAAAAAAATTAGAAAAAAAATCAGCGAAAGAAAAAACCAAAAAAATCAAGAAAAAGAAGTAGAGGGTCAGAATCCATACACTTTCGGAGCTAGAGGCGTTCAAAATCGGACTTTGAGAGTAAAAAAATTATTTTTGGTAAAACTCTTCATTTTCTTTCTATATTTTTAATTTTTCTGCACCAGAAGACGCACGCCTCTCCGTAGAGGCGTGCGCCTCTAATTTTAGAATTAAAAGAGGCGTGCGCCTCTAATTTTTGAATTAATAGAGGCATGCGCCTCTTTACTATAGAGGCACATGCCCCTTCAATTTTTTTTCTCTCTTTTATTTTTATTTATTGGATATTTTAATATTTTAATATTTTTTATTTTTATTTGTTTTTTTATAATTATTATTTATTTTTGGCTTGTTTATTTTGAATAATAGTTTATTTTATTTTCTTGGTGATTTTATTAATTAGACATGTATGATTTGAATACTATTTGGATAATTATTTGTTATTTGATATTTTAGATTTAATTTTTCTTGTAATTAATCTAGCTAGAATTTGATTTGATTATTTATATTTTGTACTAACTTTTTAATATCTTTTTGTAGGTTATTTACTATTTGGAAAATTTAACTTTTAATTTGTATTGTAGGCCTAAATATTAGATAGCCCACGGGCTATTTTTATTTATTTAAGTTGTGGTTTGTTTGTTTTTATTTATTTATTTATTTTTGTATGTTAAATCGGGTTGTAATTCATTTCTCCTCCCTCATTTCTTTGTGTGTTTTTATTTTTGGTTGTTTTGTTTTTTATTATTTTTGTTGTTTTATTGAGAATTGTGGAATGATGTGTGAATGTATGGACTAAGGACCAAATTGTATGAAAATGGACTAATTATATCATACTTGGGCTAAAATATAAAATTTAGAAATTGATTGAGGCCCATTTGTATGTAATTAAAAGAATGATTAAGTAATTAAAAATAATAAAATATAAAATACAAACGGGAGCCGATCGCAAGGTCGGGTGGGCTATTCAAAAGCCCATACCCAGTTTCTGAACCCAATATCTAAGGACGGCTGTTGGGCTTCCTCCGTGGAATCTAGTTGCTGTAAAAGTGTCCCGAATTTCACCTGAGTGGCGACTCCCAACTCCAACCAAAGCTTGTCAAAAGGCCCAATTTGTACTCCTAGTGGGTTCTGAGCCCGCACAATGCCATGGTCGCCGGACACTTAGGCGCGCACTGAACCCCATCACATACACAAACCAACAAAATAATACCACGTTCTCAACTTTAGCCTATAAGATAGTGCCACAGCACAAAGTTATTTTGTTCACAAAAATTTGTTTTCTTCAGCCAATGAGCCACAGCCACACGGCCACACCACTGAATTTAGCCTATCAAATGTTGGCTCATCACAGAGTTGATTGAGATGTTTGCTTGAGTTGTAACATCAATATATATAATTGTAGATGCTACCATACAACCTCTGGCGGAAAACAATATAAAAAGGAAAAAGCTTGATCTTCTTAATTCTCTTATGTCGTCGGAGAAAGCTTCTCCACTTGACTGTAGTAATGCAACAGAGAGGTGTAAAGAAAATGATAAGGCAAAAAACACGAATAGATTTTTGGATTTAGATCTTGAATCAGATGACAACAAAAACTTAGATTCTTTAGAGAAGACTTTGAAATTTGGTATTACTTCTATTTGTGGTAGAAGAAGATATATGAAAGATGTTGTTTCGATTCAGACATCGTTAACAGCAGCAAAACCTTCCTTTTATGGTGCATACAATGGTCATGGTTGCTCTCATGTAACATAAGCTAACCCAGTCCTAGTTTTGCCTTAAATTTATATATATATATATATATATATATATATATATATATATAAATTTTTAATCTCTGATTTTAAATTTGGATTGATAGGTGACTATCAAGTGTAAAAAACAGTTGCATGATATACTGAAAGAAGAAATTGAACATTTTAGAGAAGAACAAAGTGTTGAGTGGAAAGAAACAATAGAGCGAAACTTTTGCGAAGGTGGATAAAGAACGTTTGATTAGAATCAAATGATGATGTTTGTGTTTTTTTTTTTTTTTTTTTGGTTAAGTGCATGTGGTTTGGGTCAGTCAATATGACAGTGGGATCCATATTACTTATGCTGAGATGAAGCTTAGTTGGATGCTATAATTGTTATTAATTTGTAAAATTAGGATAGATATGCCATGATTTTAAAAGCGAGATAAAATTTTACTGATCCGCAGATATTTAGATTTTTTAGACTAATTGGCCTATTTTTGAAAGAATGTAAAAGCAATTATATTCCATTAGAGAACAAAGTAGATGTTAAGAGTGTGTTTACTTTGAGAAAATTACTCAAGTTTTCTAGAAAATTTTTCAAAATGAAAATAGAAAATAGGAATTTGTGTTTACTTTGAGTGTTTTCATAAAAATCTCATTTGAAAAATATTTTTACTGTTTTCTTAATTTTAAAAGAAAAGTGGAAAACAAGTTTTTATTGTTCTCTAAATTTTCCTTATTAAAATTATAAAGTGAAAACTCTGTGTTTTCATTTCTAACAAGTAAGCATGTTTTACAAATTTTCTATGAAAATGAAAAGTTTTTATTTTTTTAAAAAATTAAAAAATAAAAATAGAAAATAATTCTCTGGAAGTAAACACATTCTAATATTTACACACTTTCATTTCCTCCTCCATTTTTATTAATAACGAGTTTGAAAAATCTAAATATTAATATACTGTATAATAAAAATAGTTCAATAATAATAATAAAATTTATATCATGCATCTCATAATATTTTTAAAGAGAAATTGATGTTAGACAACTTTCTCAGCTACTATCTTCATTTATAGTGTTTAATATCATTCTAGTGTTTCTTTCAAAAAAAAAAAAAATATCATTCTAGTGTTTAAGTCAAGTTTCTATAGTTTGATTGATAAATGTGAGATAAAAAATTTACTAAAAATTAGATGAAAGAAGTCCTAAAAATATATCTTTTTTTTTAAAAAAAAAGAAAATTAATATAACAAAATTTGAGTTTTATTTTTAAAATTTAAATTAAGCTTGAGCCAAATTCAATCTTGGAAAAAAATTAATCAATAAATCAAACTTAAATGTTTTAAAAGTTTACTCAGGATGTAATAAAATATTGAATAGACTAGCCAAATTCATCTTATAACAATGTTAGTCAAATAGAGTATGCTCCAACTTTTTTCTTTTTATTAGTTTTTTTTTTTTTTTTAAATCAACTGCAAAAGTCTTCAAATACAACATCCAATATCCATATATATAAATATAAAAACAACCAATAAATTTCATTTAAAGAAAAGAGGTTTTATTATTATTTTTATTTGTGAAAAAAAGGTTTTAAATTTTAGATAAAAAAGGTAATGGCATTTAAAAAAATTGAATTCAAGATTTAATTAATATGATTTTTTTTTTTCTAATATAACCTATGCAAATTAATTTGCATTGACGTGATCTATGCATCTAGGCATACACATATGGCTAACCATATACATGAAATTACTTGCGATCTCTAGCTCCCTCTCTTTCTCAGCGTAATCATATTGAAAACCTTCTTTTAGAAAACATTATTTTTTGTAATATTAATGTTAAAACAAAACCTCATTGCACGTTTCTGCGAAGACAAATCATTGCAGTGCTTGAAGCTTGTCTTTTTTTTTTTTTTTTTTGAATAAAGAAACATATTTGAGAGTATAATAATTAAGAAGCTGTTTAGATTTTTATAACTAAAAAAAAAAAAGCTTAGTGGATTATGATTATATTCCCTTTGAATTTAGGACCATTCGTTATTTAATTTATAAATATTATTTATCTATATCTAGAATATGCTACGAGAAATCTATATTCAGCAAATTATATACACTTTATGATGTTTCTGAAAAGTAGTGACCGCTAAATCGATCAGTCTCTTATTGGCTAGGTGGTTAATTTTTAAAAAGCACCTTTAACTTCCATATTGTGATAAAACTATACTAGTTATTACCTATTTGCTTTTCTTCCATCTATGGAGAAAAGGTAATTATTAACCAATTTTTGTATTGGATTCTTTTTCCCATTCACAAGATTGGACCACTAGGTAAAAAAAATTGATAGATGGAATTTCATAGAATAAAATAAAAAATAAAATTACGCTACTATTTTATCATATCCAAAATTATATACAATATTTATACACATTTTTTCAAATGAATTTTGAAATTAATATATAACATTATTCACAGTACTATTAGAACACAAATATATATAGATGAATATTCATCATCAAATGCCTACTCGATCCGTAGTTTGAGATTTGAGGTATTTTTGAAGTTTTACATCATAGGATAAAACAAAGTGGCTTGGTGATGCGGAAGAACAAGCTCTGAAGTTTATGGAAAAATATGAAAAATTACGGTAAAGGAGCATGACACGGGCGTGCAAAACATATAGCACGCCCATGTCAAAGCCATGCACGTAAAGGAGGTGTGCATGACACGGGCGTGCAAGCCAAGTGCATGGGCGTGCTTATGCATTGCACGCCCATGTCATGCAATTGCATGGGCGTGCCATGCATAAGCACGCCCGTGTTACGTAAAAAAAAAAATAATAAAATAAATAATTTCCTATTTTTTTAGTATTCTGTTTAGGTTTTTTTTTTAAGTATTCCTATTTTTTTTAGCATTCTGTTTAGGGTTTTTCTATTTAAATGTTTTCTTTGTTTGTTGGAGAGGGTCTTAGTTTTTGGTGATTAATAAAATTCTTTTGTTCTCCCAATTATCAGCATTCCATTGTGAATCAACGAAATTGATGCCTAATTCCTAGTATTCTTTTAATCGAATCAATAGGGTTTAGAAGATTATTTCTGGTATTCAATTGTGAATCAACAGATTCAATAAGTTATCCAATT
>CATIWO010040002.1:0-10383 GCA_949673435.1 Macaranga tanarius
TATCCTTATGAGCAACTTGGTCTACTAAGTCATCAATCATTTGTGGAATTTCCATATTGTCATTTTCAGCTTGTTGGATGGCAACAACTGGTGTCACAATGTCCGATTGATCTTGAGGAACATTATGAATGACAATGACTTTATTATTTGAAGTAGATGGTTGAGTGTCATTATGATCCTTTTCTAAACTAATGTTTTGAGACATATCCCTCCCACTAATCAAGTCATTCTCAAGAAATTTAGCATTTCTTGATTCCACAAATCTTGTGTGATATGATGGACAATAAAATCTATATGCTTTTGACCTTTGAGCATATCCAACAAAATACTCATTTATGGTCCTTGAATCCAACTTCTTTTCTTGTGGATTATAGACTCTTATTTCACATGGACATCCCCAAACGCGTACATATTGCAAACTCGGTTTCCAACCTTTAAACAACTCAAATGGTGTCTTAGGAACAGCCTTGGTTAGAACTCAGTTTAATATGTACACTGCTGTTTTAAGAGCCTCAGTCCACAAGGACTTAGGATGATTGGAACTATTGAGCATACTGCGCACCATGTCCAACAATGTTCAGTTTTTTCTTTCTACCACACCATTTTGGTCTGGAGAACCAGGTGAGGTGTATTGGGCAACAATCCCATTTTTTTAAAGAAACTTCATAAATGGACCGAGTGCTTGTCCATCCTCAGTATATCTCCCATAATATTCACCACCTTTACCAGACCGCACTATCTTAATTTACTTATTGCATTGTTTCTCTACTTCTGCCTTGAAAATTTTAAAGGTATCTAATGCTTCTCTCTTGTTATAAAGCAAGTAGAGATATATATATCGTGAGTAGTCATCGATAAAAGTAATGAAATATTTTTGCCCAAATGAGTCTAGATCAGGACTACAAATGTTTGTATATATGATTTCTAATATGTCTGAACTCCTCTTAGCACCTGTCTTTGATTTGTTAGTTTGCTTTCCCTTAATGCAACCAACACAAGTCTCAAAATCAGTAAAGTCTAAGATATCAAGTATCTTATCATTTACCAATCTCTTGATTCTGTTAATGGAGATATGCCCAAGTCTTCGATGCCACAAAATAGAGGATTTTTCATTCATGATACAATGCTTTGTACCTGTATGTGTTGCATTGTAGCAATTATTATCATACAAATTGATATAGAAAAGACCTTTAGACAGAGTACTATTTCCAACAACTTTAGATTTATAACTTAATTTAAAAACACCCAAAAATTGGAAATAATATCCAAAAGACACTGAAATTAGTTTCTTGGAAAAACTAGGAACATAAAATGTCTTTTCTAATGACAACATAAAATTGCTACTTAAAACTAAAGAGCAATCCCCAATAGCCTCCACATGCAAGGACATCTTGTTTCCAGAATATATGTGCTCTTCACTTCCCACTGGCTTCCTTGGGTTTCTTATATCCTGCAACATATTGGTAATGTGAATTGTACAACCAGAATCAATCCACCATGTGTCATGATTGACACCAGCCAAATTAGATTCAAAAGATACTAATGAGGTAAGGTTGCCATAGCTCGAGTCTTGTTATTTCTTTGAATAGCTAAATGAGCATTCTGAGTAATTTCTCCTTGCTCTGCCAACAGGCTCCTTTCCTATTGAACACACATGGCCATTAATTCATTAATTGACCATTTATCTTTATGTATGTTATAAGATATCTTAAAGGGTGAATATGCTAGCGGAAGAGTGTTCAGTGTGTAGTGCATAAGGAAAGATTCAGACATCTCTACCTCAAGTGTCTTAAGTTGAGCCACAATGTCCTTTATGTAATTGATGTGAGCACGCACACCCTTAACTTCAGTGAGTCTAGCGGTAGAAAACCTTGTCACCAAAGTACTCGCTAGTGCCTTATAAGAGGATTTAAATTGATCATTTATAGCCTT
Source organism: Macaranga tanarius (assembly GCA_949673435.1). NCBI lineage: Eukaryota > Viridiplantae > Streptophyta > Magnoliopsida > Malpighiales > Euphorbiaceae > Macaranga > Macaranga tanarius. The sequence goes on from CATIWO010040002.1 coordinate 1,933, forward strand.
CAATAGCGCACGGACTTTGTCATGATGCTCGATGGGACCACGATCACTAGCATTAATCTTGCTTTTTATGAACATCAAACTGAGACGATTAGATCATTCCCAACGTTCATAAAGAGCAATTGCAGCTGTAGTGCTAGTATCAGTAACTTGAGGTGGTTCATCTTTCTGAATAGCATAGTCAATGTCCATGTACCCCAAATGAAGGAGAACCCTCTCTATCCATATCTTATAATTTTCACTTGTCAATTCGGGAACGTTATCAATAACATCAATGTTTTGTGTAGCTACAAAATAAACATATATGCCTACATATATTAATAATTGAGGCTAATACATGCATGTATGCATTTAACCATGTAAAGTATACGGAAACATAAATCAATGACATAAAATTGCATGTGGGCCAAATTTCACTCAAATAGATTCATGTTAATCCTTATGATAAAACTATCAATCTATATAACCTCTCTGATACCAAATGTTAGATAACAATAAAGAATACATGGGTATTACCAAATGCAATATACGTAATGTCAGAATTATAAAATATATGGACATCACTAATAACCATGTACAAAGACTGTATGCAGAATTAAGGATTGATATAAATACCTCCCACCATTGCTATGTGATCTCCTGGAATGTTGAACAAATTATTGAGCTGTGGTTTTTCTCTATCTGGAACAAAGCTCTGTGTTTTCTTGGTTTAGTCACACACCCTATGATGGTGCAGAGACTTAAAAGTATGACAACTAAGAGACCAGATGCCCTATTTAATTAAATCAATGTGGCCAACAGTTATGTTTCCATCAAACACTATTAATGGGCAGTTACCACTAATCATAAAACTCTAATTATTTGGGTTTATTTAATATTTGAATGTTGGACCACATCTAGATAATAGGGATAATTTCTTAAATAAATATTTACAATATATATATGGTCCTCTTAGAAATGGTGGGGTTTCTCCAAATCCTCAAGACTGGTGGGGCGGAACCAAGCCTTTTCTTCCAACTCTGTATTATGACCACCGTTAGCTGTTGAGGTAGAGAAGCCAGCCTCTCTCGGGGGCAGGCCCAAAAACCCCCAGTTAACACTGTTAAAGGAGGGGCCAAAAATAGAAAAAATTTAATTTTGTACTTAAATGGTCCAAAAAAATATTAGGGGCATATGTGCTCCTTGGTATAAACATTAGGGGTGAAAATGCACCTTTGAGCTATCTATATTCATCACCTATTTCATATAAAAATATCAATTAGAACCTAAAAATTTTTTTTCAATCATTTTTACCCTCTCTCTCCCTTAGACGCATGTCCCCATTATAAACTTCAAATAAATTTGTTCAATTTTCATGTAGTAGGATGAAAGAGTCTTTTTATGCTTGATAATGGGCTGCCAATATCTGAACCTAAATAGAATGGTGTAGAGAATTGGTTAATGTTCTCTTCTAGATATCTCGAGAATGAGAAGATAGTTAACGGGATATGTAAGATTATGTAGCACCATAGGCTACCCTGTTAAATATCCTTATGCTGTGATCTTCGATATTTGAAAAATTCAGATGTGGATGACTTATTAACAAAAAAAAATGTGGTCATACAAGATTGTGTGAATTGTTAGATAAATTAAAAATTTTCAAACCATTTAAAATGGGACATGCTGATGATCCTTTGTCACTTCTTATAGAAATTGGCAAATACTTTACACCTTCACCATATCTGGAAAGATTCATAATGTAATCTCTATAAGTGGGAATTCCAACACCATGGCTGTAAGAAAAAAATATCGACATGGTCTTTAGCAGTTTGATTATTGATATGAACATGAAAAACTCTTTGGTCATTTTGATGAATTTTGCTTGAAATCTCACATAAATAGAGTCTAACAATGTAATAAAAGCCAAAATTAATAGGGAATGGCATCTAGCACTATAGTTACTTATAGGTGCATCTAGAATTATTGTGGCAGAGGTATAAACTTGGATTGAAGTTGCACACAGTTTTCCTCTGCATACAGCATACATTAGCAATCAGAAGTGTATACTGACCAACATGGACTGAGAATAATGCCTTCAATATGCTTAACCTTGAATAAGTGATTGGTTTAAAGTAGAGTCGAACAAAAGAAGCGTATACTTTTTTCTCTTTTATTATTATCCTAAACCTCTCACTTGTGGACTGTATTGCTGTTCTTGTGCAATAATAAAAGCTCTTCGGCTTTATTTTTTTTTTTTGTGATTTACCAAAACAAAGGAGAATAGCTCCAATCAAAATATAATCTTCTTTTATTTTTTAAATTTTCCATTTGTGCACTAACTATATTTAAAAAAAAAGCAAATGAAAATCAATCAGAAGCAAATTTAAGAAGTCACCCACCTGAAGAAAACTGATTTCTCTCTCAAGTATCTACACCTTAGCCATTTCTTTGCGCTTGCCATACAAATCAGGATATAAGAGTGGAGACTTAGGACAGTGGCGGTAAAGATGAAATAGAGGAAGAGCCACTGCCATTACTACCACTAGACTTAGGCACAACAGCAACCATTACTCTATAACCTTCTTACGTAGTAATAAACTCTCTAAGAAAACACACTCAAAATAAAAGAAAGGAATATGTGAAAAAAAGGTGAGCAAGCAAGAAAGTAGTACTGGCAAAGGAAGTAACAAAGGTCAAGCAACCACAGGTAAAAAAATATGGGACAAACAATAAGGAAGACAAGTAATATTAGGTATATGTATCGTGTGTGACTAAGGGAGAGAGAGAGTAAGGGAAAAAGAAAAAAATAATTCAGGGCTCTAATTGATATTTTTATATTAAAAAATTACAATCTAATACAAGGAAAAATGAACATTTTAACATATATTAAATGAGGGACAAAAAAACAGAAAAAACTTAATTTTGTGCTTAAATGGTCCAAAAAAATGTTAGAGGTATATGTGCTCTTCGGTATAAATATTACAGGCAGAAATACACCTTTTCCCATATAGATAACAGTATTAACTCTAACGTTAAATGATGGTCTAAAAACACCAAAAAAACTTAATTTTGTACTTAAATGGTCCAAAAAAAAATATTAGGGGCATATGTGCTCCTCGGTATAAACATTAGGGTTGAAAATGCACCTTTACCCAATATAAAATTTGGATCTAATAAACAATGATAAAAATTTTAAAATTTTATATAATAAATTATAATATTTTAACAATCCTACTGCCAATTTTGTAGGTTTAACCCCATATTGAGATCTTCCATCAGTTAATTATTGTCCACAAGTGAAATATGAGGTGCTACAAATTAATGCTATGTTATGTGCCTAGTAAATCATTTAGCTAATAACTGTTGTGCATGTGAAATATTGTTTGTCTTGTGGGGGGCTTTGTTGTATTTTGCGTTTATACTTAAAGCTGAAAGTTTTAGATGCCACTATCATCATTATTATTTGGAATCTTTAAAACTACTAATATTACTTTGAAACTACTAATCTTTGAACCTGAAAATTTAATTTGGATTACATTAGTGTTTATTATTTTTTATGAAATGAAACTGATGCATGGTTTTCATCTTTTAATTATAGTTTGTCGTTCAGATTCTTCGTCCCTTTTTAGCATGCATTCTAGGTTTATGTTAATGCTGCTTCTGAGGCTCCAATATAAAGATGTTATTTGGTTTTCTGTTTTGTTCATCAGAATGCTGAATGCATGCATGCATGTCCAGTTACAACTTCCAACTGAAATTATACAGCTATAACGAAAATCTTATTAATACTCCAATAAAAGTAACCATGTTCAGTTGGGTATGAGCTAATTGCTTATGAAGAACAACAAAAAAAATAAAAAAAAGGAAGAGCAACTGAAAGCTAATATGATCAAGGAGGAAGCAAAGGCGTCTCATGGGCCACACTTACCATCTTCATTGTTGGTGGTGTCTTTGAAGTAAATTAATCCTATAGTGTATGAGTATTTGATTTTTATTGCAATTAAAATCAAATGTTTTTATAAGAGAGCCGTATCTAGTTGGCTGTCAAATTGGTTATTTTGTTATCTAATAATTTATACATTATGCATACTGGGGGAGAGGTTGATGGATGACTTGATGAAGAATCTGCTAGTTTGATATGTTAGAAAAAATAGAAATTCAATACTTGAAAAATCTGCTCCAAGGCGTGTAAGATTCCCACTTTCCTAAAGGCAATATTTGTGGTATACAATATGCCTCTAGGATACAATGAAGCCTTTATGAAAATTTGTTTAATGGTGTTTTTGTAGAGAATTATAATGATTTCCAAAATTAATTTCTGCAGCAAACCAACTTTGGTATTTATAGAAGATGAATGGTTATTATGATTTTGGCAATAGTCATGTCTATTTATTCAAACAAACACGTTTCTTGGCAAATAGTCATGTCTATTAGTCTTAATAGACATGTTTCTTGGACATGGTTATGTCCATTAATCTTAGTAGACATGTATCTTCAAAATAGTCATGTCCATTAATTTAATGGACATGTTTCTTGGTAATTGTTGTATCTATATATGTCTTTTATTGCCAACATTCATGTCTCTTTATTTAAAAAGCTATGACTCTATTTTGAAAATGTCCAACATGATACTTGATATAAAGCCTTCAAAAGTGGTGTACAACTAATGAATATTAGTTGGGAGATAATAAAATAGCTTGGGTTGATGCTAAGGAAGGGAAAATAGAAAGTGGCATGTTATTTTTACTACACATCTCAACTCCAGCTCCTCCACATAACCAGTTGACGTAGCGAAAACTTACAATAAAAGGATAAATATTGGATTCCGTTGATTTACATACGAATACCGAAAAATAATCTTCTATTATCTGTTGATTCAATTGAATATTAGATGAATAGGCATAAAAAATTGTTGATTCAAAAAATACCAATAATTGAAAATTTAGGATTTAATTCATAAATCATAAAAAACTGTCTTCCCAAGAGAAATTTTATAATGATCCAGGTCCATGATGAATTGGAAAGTTAGACCAATAATATAAAGTCATTTAGGGTTTATCCATGTGCTTTTTAGTTCTTAGTTTTTATCATTTCAATTAAATACTAAATTTTGATTAGTTTGATCTTCCAACTCATCATAGGCCAAAACCATTATATAATATCTCATTCTTTAAATAGAATATGAAGAATAAATAGTGAATAAGTCAAAACTCTAGAGAAAAAACATAAAGGCCTAATAAAAGCCCAAAAATAAATAAAAAAACACACAATTAGAACTTTGAAGCCTCAAATAAAGCATCGAATTTGGACATCAAAACTCGGTCCGACAAGTTCTCCTATTAAAAACCTTCTAGATCTCTGAACTAGTTTCGATTTGGTATATTATGGGCCCCGTAACTTCACCGGTGCCAAAAATTATGGCCCTTTAATGTCACGTTACGCATCTCGACACTCCAAAAATTACAGAGCTATCTGATCTGCATTAACAGTCCTTGTTGGTGATCTAAAAATGGCTTCTTTTTAGGTGGAATTTGCTGGTCGAGCATTGCAATATGGAGAGTACATGACTCTTCATAAAGTTGGGAATATAAGCTAGAAGGTATGCTTTATTTCTTGTGTTCTCGGCCTTGAATTGTTACGTGTCTTATGGGTTTGCCTTTGCACTTTCTTTATAGGGCGGTGGGTCTGGCACTCACCAAATCATCATTGAAGGACCCCTATATGAAGATTATTATAAGATCCACAAGTATTTATATTTACAATATTATTTGCTCTATTTGAGATTCTATACAAACTCTTTTTATATCCAGAAAGTATGATGTTAGCCGCTGCTTCTTAATTCTATTGGTCAAATAAAGTTATCAAACTAACAAAATTTTTAGGCTTCATTCAGGCAAAATGAACACCTATACTAACCTATACTACACTTTGTGCACAAATAAAATATCAAATTCTTCTCAACTTTTGATACTCTTTTCAAATCAAGCCATATTCATAAAACAACCATTCCCATCTATGACACGTTATAGCAATAGCAGCATTATTGTTGTAAGTGGTTGAAAATTATAGCTTCAACACAACGAATTGTTGAATTTGCCTCCATATAGGACAAAGCCACTGCACCTTGTGGCTCTTGGAAGTCCCCAATCACTGCTAATATAGTCTCTGCACCTTATGGCTATCACTGCCAATGTAGTCTCTTAAGCCTCCAAACGTCTCCACGATACCATCATTGATGGCCATGACCACCTCTTCTGGCTTGAATCTAAATTAATTTTGAAATATAAAGATGTAGAAAATCAACACTAAAGCATAGGCATATTTTAAAATGGGATTGGGTCATAGCATGATTTTATTATACCTCTCTTTCTTTCATTTGTCAATCTAATCTAATTTAATTGGATTAGGACATAAATGAGGTGAGTTATTTACAAATTACTTGGTGCATAACTTAATAGAAGTTCATTCAAGTTCATATATTAAAACTCATTTAATAAATAAGTTGAACTCAAACTATACAAAGTTCAATTAGTGAAACTTACATATTAAATAAGGCCATAAATGAGTCGAGCTACTTGAAGCTAGATTTAATAAGAACTCGTTCAAACTCGTATATTAAAACTCATTTAAAAATGAGCTGAGCTCAAGTTATTTAAAATTTGACTCATGAACAAATTCGAATAAAAGCTTGCAAGCTAGTTTATAATTTTAAAGCTTATTGATATGAAAAATTCAAACGTTTATGACTTTTTGCAATTTTATTCTAACTTTGATAAATATATTTAAATTTTATCAATTATTGATAATTCTAACACAAGTAGATATTTGGCTAAAATCAAATAAAATATATTGATGTGATATTTATAAAATATCAAATTTACCCTTTATATTATAAAATCTATAAAGGTTTATTGACATAAAAAAAAATCTAAATATTTGAAGATTTTGAAAATTTTATCCCATTTTTAAATTTTAAAAATATATTTCAGTTTATAATCATTTGATAAAAAAAAAAAGTATTGATGTGAAAATTGAAAATAAAATTCACTTGTGATAAATTATTAAATTTGTAAATGACTATTATTTTTATAAACTCTTAAAAAGTGTATATTTGTGTATATGTTTATGTGTGTATGTATATATATGACAAACTTTTTATATATATGTATATGTAGTATGACAAACTTTCTTTTCATTATAAATTTAGATTTTTAACAACTTTTAAATAATTAATTATTAACTAATAAAAAATTTAAATTATTTAGAGTAATATTTTTATAGTAAGAGTATCTTTAATATTAATTTAAGATTATTATAATAATCATTTATACAAATTAACAATTAATTAGTGGTAAATTTAATTCTTTTTATTATTGTATTCATGCTTTTTATTTAATTTTAAATAAAAAATTATTTGTATTAAAATTGAATAAATTTGATAAATCAAAAATTTTTATTAAAATTTAAAGATTGGGATAAAATTACCAAAAATTTTAATATTTGGATTTTTTTTATACGAATAGACCATCATAAATTTAGTAACTTTAAAAAAATAAATTTTACATGTATAAGTTGTCAACTTGTCATATCAACAGTTTTATTTAATTTTGACCAAATAAATATGTTTATGTCATGTCCTTGACCCTTGTATGTGTGAGTATTGTGTTTTATATAATTTAAAAAAAAAATTTACAACGTGCGTGGTGTGGTGTCTCCCATTCACAGGAACCGGGAGTTGGTCTTTTAGGATCCCACATAAGTTGTGGAGTGTGCGTGTTATATGAGTTAGCACGCATTTATAGAATTGTCATGTTTTTGTGAAAGAGTGTGTCATATCCATGACCCTTGTATGTAAGAGTGTGTTTGCTTTTTTAGAATTTTAGAATTTTTAGAACCGAACTGCAATTTAGTTCAGTTCGGTTTTGCATACAAAAATTTCGGTTAACCAAATTAACCGAATTTTTATATTTCCAAATATTTTTTAAAAAATATATACTAATTTAATATAAAAATACAAAAATAATTCATGTTTTTAAAATTTTTGGTTCGGTTTAGTTTTGGACCTAATTCAGTTCAATCAGAAAAACACCCGAAAACTGACCGAATGCACACCCCCTACTTGTATGTGTATGTTATATTTTATGCAATTTAAAAAAAATGTTTGTGCTAAAATTGTAAAATATTTACTAAATTAAGACACTTTTGACAAAATTAAAAAACTAAAACAGAATTATATATAAAAGATCACAAACATTTAATTTTTTGTACCAATATATCTAATTTTAATGTATTAACAATTTAATTTTCAATATAAATGTTAATTTTGTTCATAATAAATTTAAAAAATAATTAAAAATATATTATTAGAATAAAATTATAATTCTTATCAAATATATTATAAGTTATCTAATAAATAATTTATTTGAAGATTTTTCATTGGATAATTTTAATTTATAGTTTTATATTTTTTTAAAA
>CATIWO010040005.1:0-10782 GCA_949673435.1 Macaranga tanarius
ATATTAAAACACATTTTATATTTTGTCTTTTATAAAGATAAAATGATTTAATTTTTTTAGTAAGTTGAAATAAATTAATTTTTAACTATTTTAGAATTAAAATTATAATATATATATATATATATATATAGACACACACATATTAAATAGCAATGAAAATAAATTTAGAAAAATGCCATATTTGAATTTTTGTTTGGTTTGAATTAAATATTTAAAAGCTAAAATGAATTGACTTGGTTGAATTTTTATATAAATAACAACATCATAAAAATATTCATTAGTTATATTATTAATAAAATAAACTTTATATTATATTAGATGAATAAATAAAAAATTTGGAAATTATTTAAAAATAAAATTGTCAAACTGAAATATTTTGGTTATATTCAATTGGAAATTATAATTTAATTCAGTTGTCTAATTTTATATTTTTACAATTTAGATTATTCAAGTTTAGAAGTTCAATTTAAAATGAAACTAATTATATTTGATGAAAAATATTTAAGAAATTCACAAAAAGGAAATAAAAAACTAGTTCATTGGTTTAACAATTCATTTAAATTAATCATATGTATTGCTTGGGGTAAATTTGGCTGCAATTGATGCATGCATAAACTTGAACCATTAGTACTTGATTTTGGAATTATTTTGAGCATAAGTGTAACCAATTATGCTAACATGAGGTCCACAAACAAATTGATTGATCTTGAAATTTTTGATGAATTACGATAGACATTTTTTTTTTAGAGAGAAAATGCGATGATAAAAAATACATGTTATAATTTTTTGTTGCAGCTGTGATTTTTTTATAGAATTATTGGTATTTTATTGCAGAATTGGTCCTACTTTAGTAGAGAGATGTCTTTATTTTAGGGGAGACTCTGCCGAATTTTCGGTAGAATCCTCGTAATTTTTTTGTTTAGTCTTTATAGGTGGTTTCAATTTTTTGGAATATTGTATACATTAGGAAATACGTTCTTATTTTTATTTTCTTATTCTTAATTATATATTTTTCCGGAGGATAACTATAGTATCGAGTCCCTGTTAGGACTGCATGTCATTGAGGTAATTTAATTGTACTCGTTTGTTGCCAATAGCCTATTTATATATATTTTTATATATTTCTGATAAGCATGCACTGTTATGCAATTTTAATTCTTTTATTATTATATCTATTATAAATTAATTAATACATTCTTATAATTATTAAAATAAGTTAATATAGATAGTATCAAATGAATCATGATAATAATTAATATTTGGTAAAAAATTTAACTTTTTATTTGATTGTTCAAATTTATTTATAACTTTTACTGTGCTTAATTTTTTTTAATGAAATTGATTGATCTTGAAGTTTTTGATGAATTGCAATAGACTTTTTTTTTTTGGTGAGAAAATGCAATGATAAAAAATACATGTTATCATTTTTTCAGTTGTAATTTTGTATAGAATTATTGGTGTTTTATTGCAGTATTGGCCCTACTTTAGTAGGGAGATATCTTTATTTTAGGAGAGGTTCTGCTGAATTTTCGGTAGAATCCTCATAACTTTTTTAGCTTTTTCTTTATAGGTAGTTTCAGTTTTTTTGAAGATTGTATACGTTAGGAAATACATTTTTATTTTATTTTCTTATTTTTAATTATAGATTTTTCCGGAGGTTACCTATTTTATCGCGTCACAGTTACGACTGCACGTCATTAAGGTAATTTCATGCCAATAGCCTATTTATATATATTTATATATTTCTGACGAGCATGCACTGTTATGCAATTTTAATTCTTTTAGATATATATGATGCATGAACACCTATGGATATTAAAGTTGTAAAAATATCTTTTTAATTTTTTAGTTATATTGTATGTGTATAATTTTATAAATCAGCACATGTATGTATATTAATTATTTATTTGTTACCTAACAGTTGTTCTAAGCATGTTAAATAGCCTTAGTTAGCCGTAGAATATCCGTCCAGTGCGCTCAACAATGAGTGCATTGGATTGTTTGAGTGGACAACTTGTATAAGTGATGTTGACATTCTCGATCACGTACAAAATTTATGCATACAGTATAGATAAGTTTGACTTCTTTTTGGCAATTGTTCTTTGGGTGCATATCATACTATATGCCATGCAAAACCACCGCATAATATGCTTCATTTGGCTTTGCTGGGTATATAGTTTGAATAGTGCACTTGGAAAATGACGTCGGAAGGCTTACAAATTTTCTATACACTCTATGCACATGTGATCAAATGTTAGCGCCATTCATCTAGTATCGTGGCACCCTCAGCTTCATCTGCACATCCCCCATATGAGTATTACCCATCAGAGGAAGAAGACCTAAATCAGCCGGAGGAAGAAGTAGAGCCCCCTCCACCTGGGGATCACACTGTTGTAAGCATTGATAGATGAAGGTCTAATTTATATTAAAGTAGACGAATGATAGGTATTGATGTGATATTAATTGTAATGGTATGAACATTTTTTTTTATTGTGTAAATATTATTGAAAATGAAATTATTAATACAAGTTTATAAACTTGTGAATATTTTTATGTTTGCTATAATATCTAAAGGTTTAGTTGTTATTTTTCTCTGAATAGTGCATGTAAATAATATATTTTGAGTTGATCAGAGTATTAATTGTGTTCATCATATGTATAATATTGTTTTATAGTGTAATATAAACGTAGGAATCGATTAGACCCAAGCGGCAAAGTTTCGAGGATTTGCACAGCCATCTGCAAAAAATGTTGGTTCGCAGAAGGGTGGCAGTGGGTAGCACTTACTCAGCATCAGATTAACTTCTACTGGGAGGAGTTTAAGGTGAAGAATATTTTTTTAAACTCAAGATTGTACTCAAATTTTTATTATTTCATTTGAACATTGATATAGAGATAGTGAGATCATGTATTAAAACGTAAATACACCTTTGCTCTGAGTATAGAAATATTTCAGGTGGGAGGCTACTAATGAGCACATAAAGGCAGTATAGGCACAACACGCAGCAAATCGGTATAAAGATAATTTTTCCATATACAGAATGTCAAACACACAGCATGGCTTGATATCCGATGATGTGTGGAGAGCTTGGCAAGAAAAATAGGCGCAGCAACATTATGTTGAAAAAGTACCAAAGTAAGCAAAAATTAGTTATCTGAAAAAGCCGGTCCAGGTACAAGTCCTTCTAAGCACACATGAGGGTCTAAATCTATGCTTGACCATGAGCGAGCTATAGTAAGTACAAAATATTAAATGTCAAAAATTATATGCAAAAAATAGCTAATTAATAGTTGTTTGATAATGCATGCCATTGTGAACTATATTAATGTATTAAGATTAATTATTTCATTATATTATTCATTTATGTTTATAATAATATAATATATTATTCATTTGTTAAAACCGTAAATAATATGCAGACTGAGCAGGACAGAGTGCGACCGAATGCATATAAATTGTTCAAGACCACCCATACCAGCAAGTCAGATAGAAGCAAATTTATTGATAAGAGATCAGACACAGTTAATGTAAGTATGAAAATATTTTTCCTGGGTTTTGTATTATGTTCAGTGGCAACAAATAAATAATGTACATATGTAAGTAGTTTGTGTATATATTATATGATATGATAATGTATTTAATTTTTGTCATTTAATTTAAGCGTATTTCAAAGAGATGATGGCTGCCGCTTCGTAACCAGCAGAGGAGGGAGGAGAGGCACCTGAAGTTGATGAGAACTAGATTTTCCTTCAAGCAGCTGAAGGAGTACAAAAACAACAAGTGTACAGTGTTGGATCTTCAGTATCGACTTACTATGCGAGCAGTTCCCGTACTACCGATGCGACATCCTCGATGCAGGACTTGTTTCCTTCTCAGGCCACTTTTGATTATGCGATTGAGAGGTCTGTACAGAGTAGATTAGACATTGTTTAATCTGAGTTTTGCTTTGAGCTTCGTCGTGAGTATGATCAGCAGCGCTCTGACCTTTGCTATGAGCTTCGCCGTGAGTATGATCAGCAAGTTAGCAAATTTCGGTGGGAGCTAAAGACTTTGACGAGGTGGGCACACAGTTCTGGTATGCGACCTCCTGTACCTCCACACCTATCTCCTTCTCCAGCTTCACACACAGCTCCTTCATATGCTGAGGGTGATCTTGGTCTAGATCATACCACAGATTTAGCGGACCAGTAAGTTTTGATACTGTTTATGTAACACATGTTTGAAATTGTTGATAAATTGTACGTTTGTCATATATTATTAATTTATTATCATGTTAATTTTTGTTTTAAATATATTTATTTATATATTTTTTAATACGATTATAATTTCTATTTAAATTATAATGAATGTTTATACAATTTACAACAGCCACAATCATATAAAAAATTTAATAAATAATTATAGACCTATTACCAAAAAAAAAATTGTGCCAAAATTACCGATGGAAAATCCATTGGTATTACTAACAACTTACAGATGAAATATTTTCCGTCGGTAATTAAAAAATGCTGTCACTAATTTTCGACCAAAAATTCAAACGACTGGACCTTTTACCGACACCCTAGTAAAAATTTAGTGATGAAATTTCCGTTACTAAATTACCGACAGAAATTCAAAATTCTTTGATAATTATTACCGACAAGGTTTAAACCAATGGATTTTTTTATCGATAATGGCTATTACCGACGGAAATTAACGATTTAGCGATGGATTTTTTCATTGCTAAATCGTTAATTTCTAGTAGTGAACCAACTAGGAAATTGCCTTACCATATCAAATATCTGTCTAACATCATATGAATTTTGAATTTCCATAAAACCAAATATCATATTTTTACCATATTCCATTATTGGATGTCTAAATAATATTTTATTAATCATCGCAATATCATTTAATCTTAGTGCGATTCTAATATTATTCTATAAGCCATCCATATCAAATTCTTCATTAAAATTAACCACTCTTGTATTTCCATTTATAACAGTCGGACCGAACTCAGTTTGAATGATTTCACCATTCCAACGTACAGTCGTCATTTCAACCTAAGGCGTATGATATTTATTATTTTTTCATATTATTCATAGATTACACAAATGATAGCAAATAACATATCTTTTATTAATATTTGTCTCATTATAAAATATTAATTTTTAAGATAATATAATAATTTAGTAATTTATTATTCGCATTTTCTAATTTATTCTACACATTTACTTAGCATATAACAACTAATAAATTTATTCAACACATCTAACTTCACATCTATTCTACATTACTCTACGTATTTAATTAACAAACAACTACTATTAGAATGTTATATATTCATTTGCAATGTAAATTGTTTTTTTTTTTTCTAATTTTTCACCATATAATGACTACAATAATTTCAACAATGTAAATTGCAATTTTATGTTATTAATTTTCACAATCAAATTACAAATTAACAATTGTATCATAAATTACAAATCAATGATAAAATCACATGTTAATTAATTTAATCATACTTTGATTATTTTCAATAATTAAATTAAAACATACCTCTTTACTGCTAAATAGACTCTTTAAATTATCACGCTTGCCTTCCTACTATCCTGTAATAGCAGAATAACAGTTACGATCAATAACTTAATTTCTTTTACCATAGTTACTAAAAATAACAATTAATTTAAATCTAAAATATGAACTTCTTTATATCGACAATATAGATCTAAATAAAAAATTAACTACTTAATTAACTTATCATTAAATTTTAGCAAAGATTATCAGATATTTTTATAACCAAAAAACTTATCACTAATTAAATTTATTTTAACCAAAAAAAAACTGTTATTTTTTTATTATCATTATATACATCTAAATAAAAAATTTTATTTACTAAAATCTAATTAAATATTATCATTATATTTTCACTAACATTATAACAACATTTTTATATAGGGTTATTATATAATCCTACCATAAATTATAGTCATTTTCCCCAATCTATCCCAATTTGAAAATTGTGGCAAATTAGTATATGAACTTTTTGAATTGTTGCAAATCTATCCACGGTCAAAATAGCATGTGCTCACGCTGATATGATATACATGTGTAAATTATTTACTGATGTGAAAATTATTAATGACATACACATTAAAAATCTATCCTTAACTTTCATTTTCTTTTCAAATATATCCTTATTTTTATTTTTTTACTTCAATTATATTTGTTACATTAAATTTCATCATAATCACTTAATTTTATTTATTATTTTAATAAAATAGAATTACAATAAAGTACAAAAATTTGCCATAAATTTTAAATGTATTTTTATGAATATTTGAATATATTTTTTTAATAAAATAAGCACATGATCACATAAAACATATTATATAGAACTCTAAATATAATTTTAAAATTAGATAAAATAAAAATAAATTGTGAATTTGATAGAATAAAGTAGTATAACTTTTATCATTTTGAAGGTAAAAAATTAAAATTATTGCTATATTTTCAAATATTATAATTAAATTAGTTAAATGACTAATATTTTAAAACTGTATTTGGAGGAATTTCGTATGTTGTCATTAATGGTAACAATTGACAAATTACGAATTATTATTAATTTTTATTTTTAAATTATGGTACATTGGTTCGGATTATAAAAATTTTAATAGAAAAAAAATAACTAATTAAAATTTTATCATTTAACTAATTTATTTATAATATTTGAAGGGCAATATCAATAATTTTAATTTTTCACCTTAAAAATCAAAAAAAAATTATACTACTTTATTCTATCAACTTCATAAATTATTTTAGTATTATCTAATTTAAAAATTATATTTAGAAATCCATATAAAATTTTTTATATGATCATGTGCATAATCTTATTAAAAAAATTATTCAAATATTCATAAAAATACATTTAAAATATATGAAAGAAATTTTATTTAATTGTGATCTCAACTTATTAAAATGATAAATAAAATTAAGTGATTGTGATGAAATGTAATGTAACAATTATAATTAATCTAAAAGAAATAAAAATAAGGATATATCTGCAAAGAAAATGAAAGTTAAGGATATATTTGCAACATATATATCATTAATGATTTACACATCAACACATAATTTACACATGTATATTATGTCAGCATGTCATGTCAGTATAGACACATACTATTTTGATTATGGATAGATTTGTAACAGATCAAAAAATTCATATACAAATTTGCCACAATTTTTAAATTTGAATAGATTGGAGAAAATAATTATAGTTCATGGTAGGATTATATAATAACCCTTTTATTTATAACACCCCAAAATTTAAATTAATTTTAACAAAAAAAATCTCATTTCTTTTATCCATATATATAAGTAAATAAATATATTTTATTTACGGTACCATAATTAAATTGTCATTATATTTTAACAATCACTATAACAAATATTTTATAACAAACCCCTTAACCGATTATATTTTCTTAACCACAATATGTTATTATTTCTATTAGAAATTTACATATAACCAAAAATATAAATTTTTTCTAACAATCTAACAACCAAAAATACATATTTTAACAAACATTGTCAAAAAATTATGACTAATAATTTACTATTTTAATTTATTTTATCTATAAAATGTTTTTTTAAAAACAATATACATAATTACCTAAATTTATTTAACTGTAGTTTTGTTTTAAACTAATAATATAAAAAATTAAATTAAAAATTATTAGACATACCTGCAAATGATAGACTCTTTATTACTCTAGAAATTTTTTTTTTTTTGTTACAAGAAAAAAAAAAAGAAGATTATTAAGAGAAGAGAAGAAGAAGTACAGAAAGAATAAAAATTTTTCATTCGAGTGAGAGTGAGTGAAATGATGGTGGAGTTGGTTGTGTTATATAGAAAGAAAAATAATTTTAGTAACTTGTCAATCACACTGACTTCAACTACTCTCAGTTTTTATTTTTCCTTTTGCAAACTTCAGTGGCTTGTCCATCATACTTATTATCTCTGCAAAGAAGCGATAAGAGAGCTTCATCTTATTATTATTATTATTTATTATGCTTTGTGCCACTCAAAGTGGCAGAAAGCTTTTATTTTTTTTGCCTTTCCGCCACTTTGACTGGCAGAATATGCTTTTGACCATTTTTTTTTCACCCTATTTTTGGTGATAACTTCAATTTCTACCACAAATTAGTAATATATATATACATTTTTTTCACCATAAAATGGTAAAAAGGCCCAAATAAGGATACAATGGAAAAATCCTCTATCCAGAATGCATCATGTCACTAAGTGTTGCATGATATTTCTCCGTTATCATCATTATTGGTTAATCACATTCTGAGTTTGAGCACACAATAAGATATGAGTGAAGCCAAAGTTATATACCAAAGAATTAATAATTCTTACAATTGATAAATGGTACCCAATTAGAAAGGGTAAAGACTTCCCAGAGTGTTCAACCCACGACCCAGCACCTATAAAAAAGAAAACAACTTGAGTTAACAAAAAGATGAGGATGACAAATCAGACGAAAAGAGAGTAAAAACAAACAAATAATCAATAATTATTATGAAATACGAACTCTGAAAACTCATATATTAATTAATTTAAGTGTAGCACGAAGATAAAAAAAAAATATCAACTATTGCTGTGGAAAAATGAGACACCTAATCAACATCAGTCCCTCTGTAGGTCCATTAACAATGGGAAGAATCAAAATATTTGTGAAAAACCTGGATCAGAGTGAAATAAGTCTTCAAGTCATTACAATATCTGAAAGCTACAAAGCCTATTGTTAGTTTCCACAGCAAAATAACATTAAGAAGAATACAAGAATTTGTATTTGTGCAACACTGTTTTTTTTTTTTTGAAAACATTTGTGCAACACTGTTTTGTTCAACTTATATGAAATAAAGAACAAGCATGTTAAAATTACTTATTGTTCTCATATTGTGCTATAAATGGAACAGTTGAAATAACCTAAAACTATTGTGTCTTTCCCACACTTGGCGGTACTACCAGAAGCCATGCTTTCAAACTGGGAACAACATGAATAAATATTAAGACCTTGTCATGGTTGAGAAATCTGATTTCCAGGATTTTTATCAATTCCTCTAACGGCTACTGTATTACCAAGAACACCAAGAGGGCATCGGTTTCTGCCATCAACACCATTCTTCTTCTGGTGCATATAGCCTCATACTTAATTAATTTTGAAGAAATGAAACAAAAAACCCATATGTTGAAATTGAAATTTATGAAAATTTTTCACTAAAAAGAATGAAAACCAAAAATATCATAAAATGGGTGCTAAAAAGTACCTCCATGGAGTCTAGAAATCCCAAATTATCACAGATTTCAATGCCAATATATGTTTTGCCTCCTCCATTGTAGTCAAGTTTTGAACAGCAATGTTCATTTCTGATTCACCCAATTCAAAATAGCATCTCTACAATGTAAATTACCCATCCATTAACTAATGCACATAAAAAATAATTAAAGAAACAAGAAATTAAACAAACTTGGTCCTTTCTTCTTTAGAGTCATAAAGGACCTGTTGAACCCTACTGACCAAAATATACCCTTCACTGAGTTTGGAGATCTTTATTGTCAGCAAACTACATCTAACAACAACAGTATCTGTCGTTCCTGCTGCCTCATAAGATCTTTCCTTGAGTTTCAAAAGTATCAAGAAAGAGTTATTAGTACAGCGAAAGAAAAAAAAACTGCCCCTAATGTGAACTAAATAACAATGTGAACAATATGAACATTTAGTTTAGGACCAACTTCATCTAAATAACATGCCAATACTCGATGCTTGTTAAAAGTTTAGAGTCATTGTAGGCGGCGGGGTTCAGCGCGCGCCAAAGTGTTCGGCGACCACGGCACTGTGCGGGCTCAGGGCCCACTAGGAATACAACTTTGGGCCTTGATAGGCTTAGGTCGGAGAATGGAGTCGCCACCCGGGTGAATTCCGGTAACACTTTTACAGCAACTGAATCCCACGGAGGGAGCCTAGCAGCCGTCCTCAGAGATTGGGTTCGGAAACTGGGTATGAGCTTTTAACGGCCCACCCGACCTTGCGATCGGCCTCCGTTTGTGTTTTATGTTTTATTATTTTTAATTATTTAATTATTTCTTGAATTATATGCAAATTGATCTCAATCAATTTCCAAATTTTATATTTAGCTCAAGTTATTAATTAGTCCATTTAAATGTAATTTTGGATCTTGATCCATACATTCACATACATAATCACAATTCACAATAAATATCAAAAATAATGATCAAAACAACTAAAAATAAAAATACATAAAGAAAGGAGGGAGGAGAAATGAATTATAACCCATTATAAACAAACCACAACTTAAACAAATAAAAATAGCCCATGGGCTATCTAATATTTAGGCCTGCAAAATAAATCATAAATTAAATCTCCCAAAAAGCAAATAACCTACAAAAAATACAAAAGTTAGTACAAAATAAAAATAATCAACAATTAAATTCTATCCAGATTAATCAAAATTAAAATAAAATCTAAAATTAATTAAAAATGTTTCACAATAACAAATAATCAAATGAAATTAACCATAAAACAAATGATTAATTAATTCATAAATCACTAGTTAACCAAACTATCATCAATTAATAATAAATAATAAATAAAAATAAAAATATTGCATAACAAATAATCAAGCCAAAAATAAAAGAGCAACTAAAATAAAAGAACAATAAAATAAATCAAACAAACAAATAAGAACAAATAAAAATAAGAATGTCAATT